>JALPQI010024988.1:0-15591 GCA_025490895.1 Thaumatotibia leucotreta
AAAATTCTGAACCGTTTTTGAAAGACAATTTAGTATGGCGTGCTGCTTCCATGTTTTATTTGTTCGTGGACGTTGGCCAATGATTCCTACTGTTTTGAATGGTTATGTCGCACAGTTATTACTGTTATTCGGCAAACTTTCCTGATAAACACTCTCCATTCATTCTATAGAAAACATAACCAAGAATGAATAAAAACATGATGATCGTATATCTTTTGAGCTGCAATGCATGAAATAAAACCCATCCCCGTGTAACATTTTTTTGTTTAATTTTCACTATGTCATGCGCAAGAGTATAAATTTGTACGTGAATTGTCATTCTTAACTCTGACATTATCTGTATTTAAAGTATGATTGCTTATGTACATATAAAACATAATAAATTAATATTGTATGTTCATTCAAGGTCATCTAATTATGTACCTAAGTATTTTAGTCTAATTCATTACGTCCGTTTTTCTATTTTCTACTTTCATTTTCATTTTAAAAGTAATCAACTAATCATCATATTCATCATAAAACCCAGGTACCGTTAACAGGTAAGTCTGAAAATTAATTTGAGTAGGTAATAGGTATAGAAAAAAAATTGACATCTAGAAGCAAAAAATACAAAATCCGCATTTGAAGACTTTCGAGAGTAAGTTCAAAAGACGAGAACTTGTCATAATAAGTATCTTTGTCATTTCATTAAATCATTCATATAAATAAGTATCTATATCTGTGGTACCTACCTATACAATTTTTAAGGTCGAATGGCTTGAAAGACATAATTTAAGTGCCAGAAGGAAGCTAAAAATTGCACCGACAACCAGCAAACATGTCAAATAAACCAACGTTTATGACATAACTAGCTTTTGCCCGCGGCTTCGCACGCGTAGATTTTGGACTTCTATGAAAAAAAATGTTTTGAACCGACTTCAAAAAAGAAGGAGGTTATCATTTCGATTGTATGTAGTTATATATTATGCATGTTACACGGTTTCCTGCAAATAATCAATCCTATTTTGTTTTTTTTTCTCAGGAGATTCAAAAGTGGCCGAAATAAGTTTAATATTTGTGATATTTTTTTGGGTTTCGCCTTGACTTGTTGGCAGTCATTTAATCGAATGTTGTTTCAAAGACAACGGTTCAAGTATTTTCATTTCATCGACAAGTAATTCTGTCGAAGAATAGTTTTTAGTAAATTTAGATCAGGGAATTTTGAATGTGCGAAAAATTTAGTAATATTTATTCCGCAGTTCTAAACTAACCCTGAACCTACTTTGATAGCTGTTCGCTTATGTGTGGGATAGTCGTTCGTTTCTGTGTGGAGTCGCATTTATAATTTAACCCAAAACCTACTTTGATAGCCGTTCGTTTCTGTGTGGGGTCGCAGTTCTAACCTTTCCTAAACCTAAGTAGAATCTCACCTTATTACATTCTGTTTGAAGTCTGTTTCATTGAACAACATATTAGTATGACATAATTAAATACTTAATTGCAAATAAACTACACGAATTAGAAAGCTGAATTTACAGCGAGGCGGCCCGCGTACCCGCGCTGCTTATACATATACTGTCCGCGAGCTGTCAAACAAACATTTGAAATTCGTTTGCTTTGAATCATATGTCGCCATGCAAAATTGTAGATATTTTTAACGAACATACAAATAAATATGGTTTTGTCTAGACTTAAAAAATAAAACCTCACAATGACCTTTTATGTAGCAAACTGCATTACTTACCAAAATTTAATATTAAAAGTATCTACGTATTCATCGTACCTATGTTACTTGTATATAACATGGTATGTAGATAAGTACCTACATCTTCATTGGCAAGAACACTTCTATGAAGTTTTGAATTAAATAGCCCAACGAATTTGGTTCCTTCATACAAACTTTAACCTTCCATTTAACCCCTATAGGGAATGAATTTTCAAAAAACCTGAAATACCTGTTTACTTATTTATTGTTAAAAACATTCCTGTGAAGTTTCGAATAAAATAGCTCAACTAATCTTATTTCCCCATACAAACGTTAACCCTCCATTTAACCCCTTTAAAGGATGAATTTTCAAAAAACCTGAAACACGTGTTTACTTATTTATTATTAAAAACATTCGTGTGAAGTTTCGAATCAAATAGCTCAACTAATCTTATTTCCCCATACAAACTTTAACCCTCCATTTAACCCCCATAGGGAATGAATTTTCAAAAAACCTGAAATATGTGTTTACTTATTTATTGTTTAAAACATTCATGTGAAGTTTCGAATAAAATAGCCCAACCAATCTTATTTCCCCATACAAACTTTAACCCTCCATTTAACCCCTTTAAGGGATGAATTTTCAAAAAACCTGAAAAATGTGTTTACTTATTTAATATTAAAAACATTCCTGTAAAGTTTCGAATAAAATAGCCCAACTAATCTTATTTCCCCACACAAACTTTAACCCTCCATTTAACCCCCATAGGGAATGAATTTTCAAAAAACCTGAAATACGTGTTTACTTATTTATTGTTAAAAACATTCACGTGAAGTTTCGAATAAAATAGCCCAACTAATCTTATTTCCCCATACAAACTTTAACCCTCCATTTAACCCCTTTAAGGGATGAATTTACAAAAAACCTGAAACACGTGTTTACTTATTTATTATAAAAAATATTTTTGTGAAGTTTCGAATAAAATAGCTCAACTAATCTTATTTCCCCATACAAACTTTAACCCCCCATTTAACCCCTTTACGGGATGAATTTTCAAAAATCCGTTCTTAGTGCGCCTCTAAACATTATAAAGAATGTACATGCCAAGTTTGAACTTTCTAGGACCAGCGGTTTGGGCTGTGCGTTGATTTAAGTCAGTCAGTCAGTCAGTCAGTCAGGACATTGCCGTTTATATATATAGATAATGACATTGATTGCGAAGATACGGAGGTATTATGTGGCATTAGTTCTTTCGCTTTGCGACGACGTGTGTTAACTCTTACTTCATCAATTTAAACGAGCCTCTTATCTTATAGGAACGAACTATTTAAATACCTAAATATAGAACAATAAGTTGCAGCGATAAAATATGAAATTCTCAGTAGTCTTCAGGATGTCAAATTTTATATGTTTATCAGTTAGATACGGCTTCACTGTGACGTTAAGGATAATTAAAAACAGCGCCCATGGGTTTTAGGAATATTAACCTTTTCAACGCCAAGAACCACTAAAGTGGCCGTATGTTGTCCTGCCTACCACGCCAGCAGCCACTAAAGTGGTCATCGAATATGATGTCAAAGCAACAGTCTTGGTGACAGATAAAGTTTATTTTCGTTGTTCATTAGTAGAGATACTGGCGTGTATGTCACAATTTGATGCGAGAGGAATGGCGTCGAAAAGGTTAAACGCCTTCCGTCTCGAATAGAAATGTGACATACACACACACTAATATCGGGGCCATTTTTTTTCAAAGTTTGTCACCTCATTTTTTTTTATTTGAAACTTTTAATATGATTTCCGATCATATAAAAATACCTATGTTACAAAAAAGTGTGTTAACTTTAAAAAAAAATGGCCCATCTCTACTAATGAACAACGAAAATAAATATCATCTCAGCCATAAGTCGTCCACTGCTGAACATAGGCCTCCCCTCTGGACCTCCACATGTACCGGTTAGATGCGACCTGCATCCAGCAGAATATATGCAAAGAAAATAAACCTTATCTGACAGCAAAACAGTTAGCACACGGTCGCTTTAGTGGTTCTTGGCATTCAAGAGGTTAATAAAATAACAATGGATATTTTACAGTTACTAGTAAATATTATGCCCGCTTCTATAACAATACTAAGTATGCGTAATTTCCTAATCAACGTGCCAACATGTTTGTTTGTTTTGTTAATCATAATAATTGTACACTATACCGTAACGTTATTAGTGAATTCCTAGAAATGAAATGACAATAACTTCTTTACAAAGAAAATAAATAAACAATAATTAAAACCTTTGTGGCATTGTACTGCGGATGCAGGCGGCATTTCCTCGCTGTATCGCACTGCTGATACGTTGTCGAAGGAATTCGCCAGCCCTTATAATTTAAAAGCCGTTTAGACAATAAAATTGGCCAGTAAATTTTGAATGAATTGTGGCGGAAATAGAATAGAATTTCATTTGTTTGAGGAGACCTTTTAATAGGCCTCTGGGTGGCAGGTGTTATGAGCCCTAAAATATGAGTCCTAATATAATATATGTAACCGAAGAGCTGGCGACTTCCTCGCACAACGCATCAGTATTGCGATACAGCGAGGAAATGCCGCCAGCATCGTCGGTACAATGTCACAAGGGCCAATCTTAGATACAGGTTAGGTTAAGGTTGAACTTGAACTTAAGTACAGATGTAGTG
The DNA here is from genome assembly GCA_025490895.1 of Thaumatotibia leucotreta. Classification (NCBI taxonomy): domain Eukaryota; kingdom Metazoa; phylum Arthropoda; class Insecta; order Lepidoptera; family Tortricidae; genus Thaumatotibia; species Thaumatotibia leucotreta. The sequence continues at coordinate 4,368 of JALPQI010024988.1, forward strand.
TCCCTTCTCTCTTCGGCTTTTCACGGAAACATCCGAATTCATATTGCTGTCACAATGAACTTCAGCATGTATAGCACTGAAGCTAATTGAGACAGGGAGATTAATTCGGGCGTTTCCGTAAAGCCGAAGAGAGAGGATTTTGCACTCCATTTGTAGTTTAATATATGAACATAAATTGTAGTTTTGAAAATAGTACACGCGATATCTTTTGTTCGTTTCTTGGGCAAGAAAATAATCTATAGCTCATCTATTACTCGTTGGTGGCACTAGTGCCTACGGGCTTTTCCCAGAGGCGTTTTTAAGAATACCCTTATCAAGACAGAGCGGTTTATGACCCGTCATTACGCAAAGCAAACCTCTCCTGTATTTACTGCACTGATTGTTGACAGAAGCATTGTCGTAAAAGTTAGGTAATGTGTGACCTTCACTTTACCCTTGAGACAATAATATATGGCTGTAAATTATACAGTGCTATTTTTTGATGCGTGGTACGTTATTGACTCTATGAAATACGTATACCGGTTAAATTGGATAAAAAGATAATTTGAAAGCGATAGGCAACCTGATATCAGACACTGCCGAACATAGGCCTCTCCTGTTACTTGTACGTATGGGCGAATTAGAAGGTAATTCCCATAATTGCCACGCTGGGCAGGCGCGGATCCAGGCATTCGTTGAGGGGGGGGGGGGACACAAAACAGCATCTAGGCATACATAAGTCCAGAGTGAGGGGGGGCAAGTGCCCCCATTACATCCCCTTGATCCGCGCCTTACGCTGGGCAAGCGGGATGGTAACTATGGTTGATGAAATCGGCAGCGTGTGAACACTTACGAAAATGCCAAAAATGAGGCACTAGCAAAAAGAGTTAGGATTAACCTCTGATGGGTCAATCACTTTTTCTTGTTCTTATTCTGTCAAGTCACCCAGGGGATAAATAGTTTGCTAGAAGAAAGTATCCTGCACGCTCTACTATCATGATTACTGGGTGACACACCTTGAAAAGACCATGTAACTGTCATAAAATCTAAGTTTTGTAAATTTGAATGCTATTGAACTGCGATTTTAAGGGTGACTCCAGAGAACGTAACATAAAAAAAGTGATTGACACTTATGTAAAATTGCACAAGACAGGACAGGTCGTGATTCCGTTCTGAGAAAACGGAAACCCCAATCTGTCAGATTAGTTTCCTCGCTCCGTTCTGTCGTGACGCCCTGTTCCAGGTGTTCGACGACGTATCAGTGGAGCTGGCCATGGCGTTGCTGCAACTCCTGGGAGGAGCACCAGCGGAAGAGCTGCTCTTCAGGGCAGTCGCGGCCTTGGCGCGGCTCGCGCACCACTCCGCTGAAGTGGGGCAGCTGGTTGCTATGGTGGGACCGCCGCCTGACAACTACAGGTATACATAGATGTACAATATCCTCTACAGAAGACTAGGTCACACGTCTACTGCTCGAGAGTCGGTGAAAGAGCTTCTGCGAGCAATCGGTGGTACAGGTGATACACAGTTGCCAGTCAGGTAGTCTTTAAGCTTAGATCCTGGACCCACCAGCTATGCAGAACACATATAAGCTATGGTTGGTTAGGCATATCCCTTGACAACTACAGGTATATCATTACAGAAGATCATAGGTGACACGAATGCTGCTGGAGTCTGAAAGAGCTGCTGAGCTATCAGTCAGCAGTTTGTCCATAGGTAACGTCAGTATGATTGGGTAACAATGTCTTCTATTGCAGGAGCTTAACAGGTATTTTGAATACCAGCTTCGCTGAAGTGGGGCAGCTGGTCGCTATGGTGGGACCGCCGCCTGTCAACTACAGGTATACATAAATGTCCAATATCATCTACAGAAGACTAGGTCACTGCTGTCTCGTCTACTGCTGGAGAGTTGAAGAGCTACCGAGCAATCGGTCCATAGGTTATACTTCGGTATGGACTGAGTATCGTAATAAAATACGTCTTCTGAATACCAGCTGTGCTAGTCGGGTCTTCGAGCTAGATCTCTAAATATCAGCAACAGCATATGCAGACGATGGTTGGGATTGGGAAGGGAACGGCGCTTGACAACTACAGGTATATCCATATCTTCCACAGAAGCCTGGGTCATACCATACGTCAACTGCTCGGTCTGTGAGAAGAGCTACTTTTCCGAGCAATCGTTGTCGTTGGTACAGGTGATACCTTTTAAAAGCAGGTCTTAACTATCAGGAGATATGTTGGTAACAGGACTAACAGGTACCACTGCGAGATCTTTATAGATCTGAATACCAGCTGTCAATCAGGTAGTCTTGGGTCTTAGATCTGGATCCACCAGCTATGCAGAGCACATGTAAGTAATAGTTGGGATTGGGACCGTCGCTTGACAACTAAAGATACATCCTCTGCAGAAGACCATACAGACCATCTTATATAAAACAAGCATACAAATCGTTTGATGGTAAACAGCTATACTTATTGACGCTTGAGACTCCAGTTGACATCCGCAATGCCAGGCATAACATTATAGGCTTCTACCAATATACAATTCGTTGCCAGCAGTTGCAAATAAAAGAACTATCTTTGTCGACGCCAAATCCGACTAAAATACCTTGGCGATTGACCTTCTCATCTACAAAATATGAATGGTACACTCAGAAAAAAAAATTAAACTAATACTGACTTATTCGATATTGTCCACAGAGGGATGAGTCCGCGTTGCGACGAAAAGATAGACCTCATCATGCAGAAAGTGAAGTAAACTTCACCTAGGCTAGATCAAACCATAGAGTATCTTTCACCAACGCATTTCGCGATGTTCCATACCTTATTTAAACCTATCGGTGCTTGGAAATTTCGTTTTAGCGCGGCGTCCGGTCTTACAATTTATTTAATTGTTATTAATTTATTTTATTTATATAATATTTGCAATCATATGCATTTGTGTTTTAGCCGGCGCTGCGAATTAGATTTTGGTATTGTAAATAAAAGTTAGATATGGGTAAGGGAATCTAGTTTAAGTACCTGAGCTTAATGATTTATTGTATTGTTACTAATGAAGATGGTTATCGGCGGACGCTGACTGACAATATATTTATGAACTGAAACTTGCCTGTTATTTATGCTATCCTATTCCTATTAAAATGATTAACGATTTACTCTTGTAATTTAAGTCGACGATTACTCTACATGTTTCGACCCCTTCAGAAAGTCAGGGGGAGGGTAATATTGAACATTATAATCCAATAATTTCTTAACCTCTCGTGTGCCACGAATATTTTTTCTGGTATACCCTAGCAAAGCCCGGCTAAAATTCGTCAAAAACTTGGAACGACGATAAAAAGGACCGTTTGCACTAGGTACTGTTTTTAGCTAACTAAGTAAGTTATTTATTGTATCATGAAATTATCAAAATTACGTTCTATTATGATAACTACACATTTCACAATAATATCGAAGCAAATGCAACTAATCTGCCCTTCTATAACCAAATGTGCAATAACTACTTACTTTTGAAAATGTCATTCAACGTGTAAAACTATTTGGAGGATAATAAAGTTATATAAGTACCTAAACAATTGATTGACATTTTCAAAACTAGTTATCCTGGCTTATAGTTAGGAAAGCAGTAAAGTAAATCTCAGTCAATAATCTCATCACTTCCCCTATTTTCTAAGAATTCCTACCGGCACAGCAATATAAGGAAAGGCCATCTAAACTGTGTTTGGTAACCATGTTGGCAAGAAAAAGGAAGACAAACATTTTTAATAATAGCAATTTAAAAAAAAATAAAGAACTAAGATTAGTAGCTCAACTCAACAGGCCTTCTACATCTGTTTTCGATCCTATTGGTACTATGATTAGTCCGACCGATTTCGGCCATGGCGACCACTTCGACTCCTAATCGGTTTTTTTGCGCTCAATAAATTGAAAAATGAAACGATAAGGCCGAAGTTACCTTAGGGTTAGGAGTTATGAGATATGTTTTAGAGTTAGCACATGATTAAAGCGAGAGTCTCGTAGCTACAGACTATACGTCTGTCTTTTATTTAATTTTGACATATTTAACCTTTTCGAAGCCACGTCAAATACAAAAGCTGCCTCTGAAACGTCAAGTCAACAAAATAACCTATTTTGAACTTGCGTGGCGGTTTATACACCGTGTTTTTATTGATTTCCATTAAATTAAAGGGAAGCTTATTTAGGTAAACAATAATCATTTTTTCTAAGAAACTAGTGTCTTATCTCGTTATAGCTACTCTTACTGTTATCTTATCAAGTTGTTAAAAAAAATATTTTAATGACTGACCAAGTATCAAGTTGTCAACCATTATTACATCCTAATGTTTACTTATTTTGACCTGTGCCGTCAGTCACGGAGATCTTATTCTTAAGGTTCTCTCACACTTACCATTTTAATTATTATGTATGAAAACGAAAAAAAAAACATTTTTTTACGAAATTAATAAATGCCGATATACCAGGCAACTTCTATTACGTTCTGGCCACGACATTGGTCTAAAGGTGCGTTTAAACCAAAAGAGCATTCGCTGTTCTAGCGCCCGTTCTTCGAAATCAACCAATCAGCTTTTGAGTAGGTACCGATCGAATTTCGTAGAGTGGGAGGTGAGAACAGCGAATGCTCTTTTAGTTTGAACGCACCTTAAGGCGACAAGCGGCGAGCGAATCCAGGAGTTGGAGCGGGATGCCGATATGGGTATATTCGAGAGGGAGCACCATACGTTTTCCGCTAAGCCGGTCGCCTTAGAGCGATGTCGTGGCCAGGGCATTAATGTCCCAAGTAAACTGTCCAATTTAACGGAACTGTAAAAAACACCCTGTACTGATCTGTGTACTATGACATATCGGTCTTTGGAGTTGAACCGGCGGTGCCAATATATCAGTCATTGGCGTTCAAAAGGTTAAAGAATAAAGACGGGAAGTTTATCTCGTAGCGGCATACAGTTGTAGTCGTCGCACCAATCATATGCGAAGTCTGGGAAAAAAGGTGAGCTATTTTCATACTAATTATGATACAAGTAACAAGTCGTATCAAACAAGTACCTATACAATCCTCGAACTCTGTTAATGATATACCAAAATTATTAATCGGCAATAATATACATTTCTAATAAGTAATACTACAGAACCACTACTATTTAAACGTTTCTTTCATCAATCAACCCCGAGTACACAAACTAAGCCTGTATTCACCTGATAACTGTGTACCGAGTTACGCAGACGATAACTGCCAACTGGACCAGTCGCGATCTCGGCCGACCCACACTAGACGTGGAGTCTATTGTGAATTAAGGAAAACAATATAAATTACTTTCATTGATTCCTCAGTGACAAACTGCTCACGCGTTAACTCTTTTAATCATCAAGCGAGGACTTTCATTTGTATGTGCTTTTACCAAGATTCCGCAAGCGTTTTTTACAACCTTCTCGTCTCGTTAATGTCAGAAAGGGCTAATTACATTACGTGCTAAATATGGACATTGAAGAAGAGACTCCGTTCCCGAAGAACAAGGCAAGCGGTGGATGGCGTAGAGCACTAGAACGTCGTCTGCCTATAATCTCATGGGCACCGCGGTACACCCGACTGACTGCGGTGGCGGACCTGGTGGCTGGCATCACACTGGGTCTGACGCTGGTGCCTCAAAGCATCGCGTATGCTGCGTTAGCTTCGCTGCCAGTGCACTATGGACTGTATTCTTCGTTCATGGGTAATGTCAGACTAGACACTGTATAGTTGCAGATTTGTAAGAATGAACTTTTGACAGTTTTGAAATGAGCCTTATATAGGTATGACATTAAGAATATCGACCTTACCCTCATATTAATAAGGTTTAATCTATAACTGTCAATAGTTCATTCTTAGGAATCTGCAACTATAGTTCACAATAAAACTTCAAATGACAGACGAAAGACACTAATGCGAAAAAATCAGGCGGTTAGCTACTGTGCCTATACCAGAAATTGGAGTTCGAGGCCAACGAAACTACGACAGATGCGTTATTGTCAAATCTGTCAAAGTCTCTTATGTCATTGTCAAATAAAGTTTTCAGGTTTCCACAACCTTTTTGTTATTTAATTAATTTATTTAAAATAATTCATAATAAAAATATTATATACCTCCGTAATGTTTGTACGCCTTTTTGTTTAATATGGCTGTCACAACTAGGATTTTCTTAAAAACACGTAAATATCTAAAAACTTTTCTTTTCTCTTAACTTACATCGAAATGACAAAATTTTCTTGTACAGAACTGAAAATGATAAGAGCCAACGTTTCAAAGCCTATTTTAAATAGAAGTTGAATTACCAGTGAACACAAACGACAGCGTGCCATATTTATTAAGACAGTAGGTATGGTTAAATTACTAAGCCCCCTGCCTTATTACGGCTTAAAGTTATGGGAAAGAAATTTGGAAATGTAAAATGAAAGCATTTTTTAGGGTTCCGTCGCCAAAATGGCAAAAACGGAACCCTTATAGATTCGTCATGTCCGTCTGTCCGTCTGTCACAGCCGATTTACTCGGAAACTATAAATGCTACAGTAACGAAATTTGGTAAGGATATGTGTTGTATGAACCGCTACAGGATTATGATACTAAATTGTAAAAAAAAAACCATTGGGGTGGGGGCCCTCCATACATGTAACTGAGGGATAGAATTTTTTTTTTTAGTTGTATATAAGCGTGTGCGGTATTAATAGAAAGGTCTTTGAAAATGATATGAAGGTTTATCAATCTTATTTTTATTTAAGCAAATCGTTTTCGAGATATCAGCTCTCAAAGTCTGAAAAATGTGTCCCCCCCTTTATTTTTTAAATTACGCGATATAAAATTCTAAAAAAATAAAAAATATATGTTATGCACATTAATAAGCTCTATCAAAGATTTTTGGTTTGATTAAATTATCTCCTATAGTTTTTGAAGTAGATTGATTTAACTGTATTTTTTAAATAATAAACTGATAATGGTACGAAACCCTTCGGGCGCGAGTCCGACTCTCACTTAGCCGGTTTTTTGTATTTTATTTGTCTTCTTCATCACTTTTTCTCCTGAGTGGTAACTTTTTCAAGGCTGGTCCCATAGTAAAACTTGGCTGTAATCATGAGTAGATCCAGAAAATATGATTTAGTATCATTGTGTTTTATAACATTTCACCCAGTATATTTCATTTGGAATATAATTTTTTGATGATGGGGTGTATAGCGAAGCTAAACATGGCTGAACCAAGTGGGTCACCTTTTTAACAACCTACGGAAGAAAACAATACGTTAGATCTGTTTGATAATTTAAATGGAGAACTATAGCACTGCCAAAGAAATTTGTAGGCCAAAGGAATTTTACGAATACGAAATGTGAACATAAAGCACGCTACAATATATTATTCTGCAATTTTCTAAACGTATGCAGAAATAGGGTTTAAATTTATGTGTAGTTAAATTGCTGTACCAAATGTTATTAACACCTGAGGTGATACCAGCGCAATACCAACTTTGTTACTAATAATTGCGGATAATTAAGTTTTTATTAAAATATCTCATATTTACGTGAAAATAAGTAAATAATATTGTTTCTATAAATTAAAGAATTAAAATTACCAATAAATAAGATATCTCAACGTCTGTTTTTAGAAAATAAGGATTTACTATTGTAAGAACATTTCATTGTTGTGGCAATATTTTCGTAGATTCTTTGGCCTCGAACTCCAATTAGTGGTTTAATTGAATAATAACTAGTGGAATTATCGAATTAGAGATGATTTTTTCGAGTGCTCACAGGGAGGTAGAGCGAATTTAATATTTGACATTATTCCCCGACTAAATGCTTGGTATCATTTTTTTATTTAACTGGTAATCTGCCTGAAATTTAACTTGGTAACTCAAAAATTATGACGTTAATTTTGTTTTAATTTCTACTTATACAGAAAAAAATTACTTAAAATAATCTACTTAATTCGTCGTTGCGCCTGCAAAAACCGACATGACTGTGGTGGATTTTAATTAATTCAATTAATACTCTTTGTGTATAGTTGCTAGGTTACTATTTCAATGTCATAAATCAATCGCATAGCTGATTGGCGCAACGACGTTATACAGAATACTTGTTTTTTTTTTTTTTAATTACCCAGTTTGTAAATAATCCGATGTGCAGACAACAACAATTCAACAGTATTTGGAAAATATAAGTAGGCACCTATTCTATTAAGGTGATTTGTCGTATCATAGCTAGCTTAGATACTAGCCCACCTACCTAGGTGTCTATTGTATTAGTAATTATCAAGGATCGGACAAACGCCCGTCATTTTGAAAACATAACCCTGTTCCGTACGGCAGAGACTTCCTTGTCTTATGATGTTAACATATTTTATTAATTTAAGATTTTATTTTATAATACGAACACAAAGTATTACCTACTTAGGAGATCCAACCATTTCTTAAATACAGTTCCGAGTAGTTTTTTCTTGTGCACACCATAATTGTTCGAAACGTCGTTACAATACGCGGTATAATTCGTTTAAAACGATTTAAATTATTTCATGAATAACTATCGCGGTAACCGAAGAAGATAATTATACACTCAATAGATCAAAATCCAATATCTAAAACTCTAAGTTGTTTAGTTGTCATAAATTCACAATCAGGGTACATAAAAAAGTAAGGAGTTGAGATCTCCTAAATAGATACTTTGTTATAGTGTTATTAAAAAAAATCTTATAAAATAAAATATGTTAACATCATAAGATAAGGAAGTCTCTACTGCACGGAACAGGGTCATTTTTTCGAAATGACGGGCGTTTGTCCGATCCTTGGTAATTATTGTAGGTAAGTACGACGAGAGTTAAGATATTGATATTGATATCACTTTGAATTTGAAATGGTAATTGCAACACCTAGGTATCCATCTAGAAATGTCAACAATGAAGTAAGTACCTATCCATACATACATACGTGCGTAGGTATTAAACCGAAAACTAAACATAACGTCATTCTTTCGAGTTACGAAGCTAACCCTTAAAATTTGTACGACGAACTTTCTAGTCTAACACAATGGAAACGATCTTTTCTAGGGTTCCGTAGCCAAAATGGCAAGAACGGAACCTTTATAGTTTCGCCATGTCCGTCTGTCCGTCTGTCCGCAGCATAGCTCAGTGGCCGTTAATACTAGAAATCTGCAATTTGGTACAGGTAATAGTTATTTGTTTTACTAGGGAGCAAAGTGATTGTTTAACTCTCGTGCAAATATTGAAACCCGAGCAAGCGAAAGATTCCAGAATTTGAACCACGAGCACAGCGAGTGGTTCATAAAATGGAATCTTGAGCGATGCGAGGGTTTTAAGGCACGAGAGTTGAACAAGCTTTGCTGCCGAGTGAAACACAACATTTTTCACCACACTAAAGCGAGGAAACATGCGAAATAAAACTCAAACATAACAAATTAGAAGGTGTTTATTTGCAAGTCCTCAACTTTCAAAAAATAAACAAATCAAAAAATAATAAAACAATAACCTCAAATATTTATCTTGGCGTGGCTTGTAATTAAAAAAAAACATATTCGGATGCGTTCTGAAATTTGCATAGTGAACACACTTTCATTTTTCCTATTGTTTTTATTTCTCGTATTTTAAGAACTTTTAGTTAAAAGCCTTTTACAACAAAATGTGGTATTTAATTTGGATTTTAGCATATTGAATATAATATTATGAAAGGTTCATGTGCATGAATTTGTTTGAAACTATTGAGTTTTCGAACGTACTGTCTAGTTTAAACGTCAAAAAGCTTATTGCACTCTCAGGCCGTATAAGTTATTGCTTTAGTCTATCCAGAAGATTAAAAAAAAATTACTTTAACCTCTAGAGATTAAAACACAGTTTTGCGCTCTGAAATTGAAGGACAAACAGCGTGTTTACGAGCAGTGTGGTGAAAACATATTAATCATGCCAACAAAATGTTAGAATAAAAACTAGAAAAAAAGTTTTTTTCGGGTACCTACCTCCCCAACTGGTGAAGTGGGGATGATTACTTTTATTTTATGTACCTAATCCTATAGTGTAAGGTATCATTAAATAGGTCTCTTAAAAATAATAAGGGTCTTAAAAGAAAGTCTTCTTCTAAAGTCAATATTTTCGGAGATAAGCGCTCCAGAAGACAAAAATATTGTCCCCCCCACCCTAACTTTTGATCCATAGGTCCAAAAAATATGAAAAAAATCAGGAATAGTGGGCTGGTGAAACATAATCGGCCCAGCCTTTTTTGAATAACTACGAAACCCTACAATGAGCTTGGCCCGACATGCTCTTGGCCAATTTTTTTATTGAGCCCTAAATAACGGCTACGTGTAGGTACCTAATCAAACTTTCTGATGCATTAGCGCGTGCTATATTTATGTACCTACTAATATTATCTGTGCTGCGCTATATTATCTGTGTTTGAAGCCCATTGTTCTAATTCTACGATAAGATTATAAATATGGCAATATTTGAGGAACCTTAGCAATATTCATGGTCACGAATCATATTAATTTTGTTGTAATATGTTAGGGTATTTTGCAGGATATATCTGAACATAAGATGCGTTGTATCGCGAGTGTACCTACTATAGTAACAGCATCTAATACTTATAAATACTTACCTACTTTTTTTTTTCAACTTTATTTTCAAAACTACAATATTTATGTACATAGATTAAATCTAACTAATCTACTTAACCTAACCTATATCTAAGATTGGCCCTTGTGGCATTGTACCGAGGATGCTGGCGGCATTTCCTCGCTGTATCGCAATACTGATGCGTTGTGCGAGGAAGTCGCCAGCTCTTCGGTCTCTAGTTACATCAACCAGACGTTTCGCGATCTCAGCAAACAATTTGCGTGCGCTGGGGCCCCAAGAACCTAAAGTTTCTACGCCAAACGGTACAAAATCGTACTCTTTGCCGAGGCCCTTATATTTATTACGTTTTAAAAATTCGGCATTTTCAGCCGCAGCGGCTGCCTTAAACGTAGTTCGTTGAAGATGGGACGGTGCCAGGGTATCTACGCAAGTAGCATCCCATACCAACATCCGTCCCAAGCTCCAAGGAACCAAAGACACACCATCAGGTCTCTTACCATCATCCCTAATAATACCAGTAGGCTCAAGAAGAGCAGGTACGTTGATCGTGGCAAGAGACCTGCGGATTATGTCGTTAAGCGTCGCATGTCTGGAAATACGGCCTGCGCTTTTTTGACAACTTAGTCCGT
>JALPQI010024989.1:0-21981 GCA_025490895.1 Thaumatotibia leucotreta
TCTAGTTTCGAAAGTCACATAAAAAACAATTTCATCATCAGCCGGTGACAGTCCACTGCTGGACGTAGGCCTCTCCTATTAACTATGCGTATAGACGTATTAGGAGGTAAATGCCCATAACCGCCACGCTGCGCAAGCGGATTGGCGATCGCAGTAATGTGTCCACTATGATGACGCTGCTGCTCATCATCATCAATCTTTTATCAAATAATGGTCAGTGACACTTCGATCCCTTAGTCGACTCTTACGACACCCGCAGGAGGAGTTGGGATGGTGACAAATGTATTCTTACTGCCGTCACCACACGGCTTACGGCACCACACGGCTTAAAACTATTTATTTTCATAATATTAAGATTCCCCTTACGAAATTAAAACTCTTAGGCGCTGGATGGCGCTTTAGACACTACACTCAAATCGTGTATAATGCGATACTCTTAGTTACTTATCTAATATTGCCATGTTCGAGCCAATAATATCAAATAAAATGGCGATTTATTAAGTCGTGGTGATATTAGGCGGTAGCCCGCTGTGTGTTGTAACTCAGTTCTCAGATAATAATAATCTTTATGTTAGCTGCAAACTGTTAGGTATATTTTTATCGTGGAAAATAATGTAGAGCATAACTATCTTACTGTACCTCTGTTTAAATAATTATGGCTATTACATATAAAACAAAACATGGAAATAATACATGTTTTCATCACACTTGCTGTCTAAGCGCGCCATTGCTTGCGTGCGTAGCGGGAGTAATAGAAAAGTGAAATTCCCTAGGGAGTAATGGAATTGTCAGTACGTCATTTAATAATATTATGTCTTAAAACTTATTTTTTGTCGGCAAGTGTGATGAAAAACATTGTATGCATCACGGTCGGTAAGCGGAATACTAACTTCTAACACTGTCACTCACAATGTACTATTAAGCAACGAGTAAATGCTCCACATTTTGATAAAGGGTTCGACCATTCTGGTGGCATGCGGAATGATATCTTTGACAGCTAATTGCAACAATTTTTGTTTAGACAGCACAGCTGAATTATTTATTGATAATGGTCGAAGGAGCCTCAGATAAATTCAAATATTGTGTTCGAAACAAAAAGGAGTTCTGAGAGTTCGAGCATCACTTAACTTTTCTTTTATCTGAAATCCACCTCAACAAACGGTTACATTAACTCTGAATACTTTATAAATTAGCTCTCATATATTTTCTCAATAAAAAAACTTCCCCCAGTTCCGCCATGTTTATCTTATCTTATCTTTCTCAATCTTTTGTGCTCAACTGTTAAGTGTCTCGGATGTGCGCAAGTTTTTTAATTTCCGCGGGCTCGGACCGTGGAGTGGGGAACTTTGATTAAATAACGTTGCCAACTTTTTATGGCTTTTAATAACCGATATTTTGTCCAATACACTGGCGTGGAGGAAAGTTTCCTTCACGGTTCTCTTTGATGCTGTAAATATGGGACTTTTTCTATACCCTGTTCGTTTAAGAAAGTTAACAGGAGAAAACTAACAATGCACATTATTGGCCAGAGATAAGGGCATCGTAGGCGCACATGCTGGGTTTACATGGCGGTCAATATTCAGTCAACATCTGTCTCTCGTACGGTGCGGACGCGTTATACAAGTGCAAATCTTTGTTTTGTTTTAACCTGGACTGATTCCTGTTAAATTAAACCTGTGACACGGCTTGCTTATCGGACTGTTACCTGCTACCTCAGTGACCTGGCTTGTTAATTGGACTGTTTCGTACTTTTATTCTGTGATACGGCGTGATATTGGACTGATTATTGGTGAATTATGAATAATTCACAAGAAGTGATAAAGAAAAGGCGTAAACAGCACTTTTCTTCACAAGAAAAGCTAATGATACACAACTTGTATGATACCTTTTTAAAGGAGACTCCACAAGCTTCGAAAAATGACATTGCAAAAACAATTGCTTCCTCATTAGGCATTCACTGGGTATCCGTACACAGAATTGTAAATGAAAAGCAGAAGAAAGGCGTCCTTAATTCGCCGATAAAACAAACGACACGCAAATCTGTGATAAGCACAACTGACAGCTTCACTGAAAACGCAATACGAAGAATTATCCATGGATTTTTTTCAAGGAATGAAATTCCATCTCTAGATAAAATACTGGCGATAGTAAACGACGATGCAAGTCTAGCCAATTATAAACGAACGACATTTCACAAACTACTAAAACATATGGGTTTCAAGTTTATGAAAAGAACTCGTAATAGTATGATGAGTGATCGTGAAGATTTAGAATATTGGAGAAGGAATTATTTGCAAAGCATAAAGGAAGCCAGAGACTTCAATAAGAAGATTTATTATTTGGACGAGACTTGGGTCAACGAGGGTCATACTAATAATAAGATATGGGTTGACTCTACAATTCAAAACGCAAGACAAGCACTCATGAACGGTTTATCTGTCGGCTTAAAGAATCCATCAGGTAAGTTATTTTATTCATTATCATTTAGCACAGTGCAAAATGCAAAACAATGAATCACTTAAGTAAAATTCCTTATCTATTGTATTTGCACCTGTTGGTTGCATCTGGTCGGCAGTTATCAATAGAAAGTTGCAGCTGCAACAAAATATAAGTTTTTATTATTATGTTTTACTACAATTGTCCTTTTGTTTTGCAGGCAAAGGGAAACGACTAATAATAACTCACATTGGAAGCGAAGACGGATTTGTGGAAAGCGGGCTTTTGGTCTTCGAATCAAAAAAAACAGGAGACTATCATCAAGACATGAACTCGGAGGTGTTTGAAGGATGGTTCTCGAAGGTGCTTGATGTAATACCAGACGGCTCAGTTATTGTATTAGACAACGCCCCGTATCATTCCAGAAAATTTGAAAAAATACCTAATACAAATTCGAATAAAAATGAAATAGAAAATTGGTTAAAAGAGAAAAACTTATTACCACCTATCAAGACAAAGAAAAAGGACTTGTTGAATATAGTGAAAGCCCACAAAAATAGGTACGAGGCGTTTGTCATTGACGAAATGGCAAAGAAAAAAAATAAAACCGTGCTACGCTTACCCCCCTATCATTGCGAGCTGAACCCCATAGAGTTAATATGGTCACAAATAAAGGGGTACATAGCAAATAATAACAGAACATTTAAATTAGCCGAAATAAGAAGGCTACTCAACGAAGCCATTAGTAAAGTAAATGCTGAGTCGTGGAAAGATTGCATCAAGCACGTTATCGAGGTCATCGAACCAAAAATGAGTATTAATAATACAACAGCTGAGAGATTCATTATAAATTTAGACAATGATAACAGCGATACAGATGATGATTAAATATTATTACAAACAAACATATGGTTTTATTTATGTGAGCTACCCTAACAGAATTCTTCGCACGTCCTCCATTTATTTAATATTATAACTCCTTTTAACTGGTTTCCAAATAGGATATAAATTTATGATAAAGATATCAATAATAACGAATAAGTAATCTAGGTTCTCTATAGTGAAACATTTAATATGCCAAATTAATAAAAATCTATATAAAGACTACTATTCCAAGCGACGGCATGTAAGCTGAGCCCGCCTGTGGGGTGGAGTTGTTTACGCCAATTTGCTGTTTTTTGTCCCTTTCATTTGCATACAAAAGTGCAACAGAGACGGTGCTCTATTAACTTTGTTAAACGGATAGGGTATAGGTATTTTCTATTTATCAAATCCGTCAATCCTGTATCGATTTATTTCCTCTTTTCATTTAATTGGGTAATTAAATCATTGTGCGCTATATCTTTAGGAATTTTCATTGCTTTCACGCGTAATTATTTATAAATTATGATCACATATCTATGTAGTCGTTAAGTCGAGTCGGGATTCAATTGCAGTTAGTTATAGATAAGGTAACAAAATTAATGATCAAACAAGATCTAATAACGTTTACAAACATCATCTTGTTTCATTTCCTTTGGTCAAACAGATAACTTAAACGAATCTTGCGAGTCATCTTGCTATTAAATCAAACCGTATATCAACGCATCAAAGTCCAAATTCCATTACACAGCTGCAGCCTTCAAAACCAATCAATATTATCTTTTGGCTGTACAAATAGCGGCCACTTAGCTGACAAATTGTGAATCGTATTGCAACGATATAAGATACACCATCGGTCAGTTTAGTTGTAGTGGTAGTGGTCAGTAGATCCATCGAAAGTGACGCGTCCGCCTCTTCCCTGTACTGTTTCACCAACTTATCCGTGCCGCAGACGAAGCGATAAAAAACTTTATGTCAAAGGGTTAAGGAGTTTTCTATATTGGGCACGTTGGGGGTAAGTTTGTATATTTGGACACAAAAACGCCGCGCCAGCCGGCGAAGTTAGGCGTTTATTGTAGTTGTATGTAATGGATGTCTGATGTTTCACGCGGGGTGCTCTCGTGTTCTTTGGGGCTTTGTTATCTGAGTTGCATGTTTTTGTGAATCATACATACCTACACTGGTATCTACAACGATACCGAGTAGGGTCCAGTATATTTTTTTTTTCATTGCTAAAAAAATTGTGGCTTTTATTTAATATGCAATATTTGTTGTCGTTAACATATTTTTAAACCCCGCACAGGCTTCTGCTAAGCGCCATTACAGTACCTATTGTATATTTATAAAAATAAATATTTAGACCTTTAGAGCCTAAATTGAAAACACAGTTGTTTATATGACTATTTTCTCTCCACGAATTCGCGTAACGGAATACGCCATCCTTCATATTATATGGTTCACTATGCAATTGTATTTTTCACAAAATTCTAACATACCACCAATGGCCGGGACTGTATTCTGCTTGACTCCTTAGCGTGTTATCTCGTCCATCAACGCCTCAGTATGACGTTATAAAGCTTTACAGTAAAGTATTCAAGCAGGCTCGAGGCGAGAGCCTTCGAGGCACTTGTTTAAGCATCTCCGCTTCTTAATATAAGCCAAAGTTTGCGATTGTCAGCGTTCTACAATTATGGGAATAATCAATCTTATTTCAAGGTTTCGCTTGTGACGTTTAGGTTGAAACTTAAATTTCTCATTCCAATCTAACGTTACGTTTACTGACGCATTGATATACTTTTTGATTCACTCCGACATTTCATACCCGAAGGAGGTATTTAGATATCTTTGGGATTCTAGTTCTGTTTGTTCATAAACTTTAATCGTATACTTTGATACAATTAATAACCGCTTTATTTATAAAACTTGTAAAATAACGGCGCACCTGTTTTATTTAAAATGGATTATCCTAAAATTATTTTAGGGCGCATGCATATTTTATTTTATAAACCTAAAAATCCTATTGTTATTATGGTACTTAAATATATTTTTTCAACCTTTTACCAGCAAAGGCGTTATAGTAAAATAAAAGTACATAAGCGGATTACTCTGTAATAATTTGAGGTGGCGGAGTTTTACAGAACAAATCCGTTCGAATAGCAACGTTACAAAATATTGAACTTGTTAACAGTTTTTATGCAGATTCGTTAAATTTATTCGAGCATATTGAATATTTTTTATAATAATGCTAATCTTATAACTGCTCAATAATGGGACTTTGAAATACTAATAATCCCTACATGTTTATGTAGTGTAGGTTTTTACGTGATTTTGAATTGAATTTGGAGATTTCCATGGGTAAATGTCCAAATTCAGTTTGCTTACACATTGAACTTTAGTATCGATATCAATGAAGCTATTCGTAATTGAGACAGTAAGATAAATTCGGATGTTCCCCTGAAAATACAATGGAAATAGTACATTGTGCATCAAGGGAGGTAAGTACGGAATTACTAACGAGAGTGTTAGAAGCCCGACGCCGTAGGCGGAGGGCTTTTATGACTCGAGTTAGTATTCCGCTTACCGACCGTGATGCATACAATGTTTTTCATCACACTTGTCAACCAAAAAATAAGTTTTAAGACATAATATTATTAAATGACGTACTGATAGTTCTATTACTCCCTAGGGAATTTCACTTTTCTATTACTCCCGCTACGCGCGCAAGCAATGGCGCGCTTAGACAGCAAGTGTGATGAAAAGGATTATTACGAGTACGTCTGTACACTCAGCCAATTGGAACCTTAGGCCACTTAACCTTAATGACAAGTATCTAATAAGTAATTTCATACATTTGATTTATGGCGCCACTTTGACATAGTTCCGGAACCTAGGGTTCCATTAGATTGACTGCACATTCAGCCAAAACTGTGGTCTACTCTATTGTCGCGATATAGAATCGAAAAGATGTTAGACCATATTATGTGTTTTTCTTGATAAATGAATGTAAGAAAGAACCTGACGTATAAGGTAAAGTGTGTATTTGATTAAAAACGAAATAAATAAACGAAAAAATATTCTTCAAAACATTTTAGCCCTGTAAGCCCTCCGCCTACGGATGTCGACCAGAGTTGACACCGCTGAGAAATTAAATTCAATCGTAATCATTTACATAAATATGTCAAACAATCTATCAGCAAATATTGTGGCCGCGTGTACAGAAGGGGTTAGAAGAGTATGTAAAACCACACAACACGGATGAAATCCACACGCGCTTGACAAAACAAAAGTAACCCAATGTAACGCTATATGAAAATGTAAACAGCAGCATATTTTCCCAGCGTCCGTGTATAGCCAGCTTTGCCGCTGATCCCAATCCGCGCGGCAAACAGCCTGTCACCCGTGCCAAATAGCCGATGGCCCAATGCCGGGTAATGCGGCATTTTGCATTGATGCCGCACTGCGCATACATCGATAGCGCACTGGGCTTGTGTGACGTGATCTTTGGACTGTGCTTGTTGACGGCCACAACAATAAACAGGCAGAAATGGTTCACGGGTGTATGCGTTCGGGAACGCTAAGGTTCGAACTAGGGCTCGTGGTCGTGACCGTGTTTCGTGTAACCGTAGCCGGATCCCCGTTGCCGTGTTACACGGCCACGGTTTTAAGGCCCGTTTCCTGCGTGTTACACGGCTACGTATCAATAAAGTTACGTATACACGTGTACACGGGGATACGTATCTTAATTACACGCAGATCCGTTCCGCCCGCGTTGGTGAGTGACGATTCGATGCGTTGTCTTTAAGGACTAAGGAAAACGGATGAGAATGTTCCGTGATATTTGTGAATCTAATTTAGTGGTTACCTAATTGCCTTTCTAACGTAAAGTGCGATAACTTAGTTGTACTTAATTTCAGTATGATAACGTGTATACGTACTGAGATTAAATTTTACATATTAATATTTTACTTTTTAAGGTAAGGAGGGCAGAATTATAAAATATAGATATTTTCTGAGTTCAATATTAATAAAAACTGACACATTGTCATGTATTAATTACCTAATTTAATAATGAGATGTGAACGGAAGTTAAAAAATTTTAGTTCTATTTAAATATCATAATTTAAGTTTTTCTTTCGTGCAATAAAGTTGATATAAATAAATACATAAATCGATATTGAGGGTACCAGCCAACGATTAATCTACAAATCTGTATACTAGGAAACCCATAACTCAGGAACAAAATAAATGCGTCATAAATATACAAATTTACAGCGTTATTTCCTACAAAATAAGGAACTTTTAAAATATAAAAGGATATTAAAAAGCAATATAGGTAATTAAAAAATACAATATACTAACTCATTGGATGTCGTGACGATGACGGGAGATTTTAGGTGCACCGCTTTCAAATGCTTTCCTATCGATCCTGTTATACTTCCACGACACGAAAACTCATTGTTCGTACGATCATTGCACAAAGTGCATAAAGCCGTGTCACCGACCCTGGTGGCATAACTCCACACCCAACTGATCTTCATTATTAATACACTTTAAAAACGCTACCTTTTCACCAACAGTAACAATACAAAAACGTAACAAAATAATAAAAAAACAATTAATTTAAATTCGACTAAACTCTCGCTAAGTCTGTCCGGCCTGCAATCTTATTAATGACTAAACACGTATAAAACCAAAACCCGAAATTGCCCTTTTCAAATTTACTAAAACATCCCCGCTTATCTATATCAAAACAAAGATGAGGCTATTTCATTCAACTTCACAAACAAAAGGTGTACCAGGTAAAGCTTAAGTTAACATATTTATCAGTGAAATTACCACGTGTGGTCAATTACATCGCAGACAAACTATTGTTAGCTACTTTGCGCGTGCAAATTCTTAGTATAGGTCTTATCTACAAAAGGGCCGCCCTGTCAGGTAATAAACTTAAATGAACGACTGTATTATCTTTTATGTATAGCAATTTGGCCAAATATTTTTAACATTCTTTTTTAATTTTTCTATCTGGTGATTCAAAATCACAATATAAATTCTAATCCATAAATATCACCGTCGCTTGTTATATAGAACACAGTACCTACCGCGTTATTCTATAACATAAATCGATACGAAAAATGCAAGTCTAATCAATAAAATACCGTTCGTCCCGATTCAGAGTATAATACTCAATACGTACTTTAAAAACAAGCTGTTATTCAATAATAGGCCTTATTTGTTTGCATAGTAATTGGTCCGGCCGGATCCATGCCACGAGCAGTCGTTGCCAGAACGAAGCCAAGATTCGTAGATACGTATACAAACAAAGATTCGGGTACGTATCTCGGCGTGACTGTGAAATTCGTGATCTTAGTACCGCCGGGGTTAAGAACACGGAGCTACGGTTCGGCGAATAGTACGTATATCGGGAGCCCTAGTTCGAACTGTGTAACTTTTCAAACCTTTATCATTAACCTGCTTGACGCAAAAACATTTACAGTTTTGTTAGTGAAACCGTTATTTTTAAACTAGTTTTCAGAAAAACATTCCCAAACGCTTCTTGTCAAAGTTATCGGTTTAAAACAATGAAAACCGGTTTATTCCTAAAAACACAAAAACGATTTTTACACGCTTTTTATCAATTGTTTCGGCGACTGTTGAATGAACCGTTTATTGAAGTGTTTTGATGACAGTATTAAAACGTTCGCGTTTTTTATTAGTAACAGTCATACAAAAATTAACAAATATTTATGTACCGGTATTCTAACCGGTTAAACCTTAGCCTGGTCACGCGTAAAATTGGATGGAAAGCACGAAAAAGGCTGCATCCATAAACGTATATTTTTATAAACTATTCTTCCTAAACTCTACCCTAATTTGTTTTGGTTGACACGATTTTGTGCGTCTCATTTTTGACATAGACATGCATAATATTTTCTTCGGTTACCGCGAGGATTACACATGAAATAAAACTATGAAAAGCGGATAGACTCGCATATTTTAATGAAATTTAACTTCATCCCGACTTTTCGAACAGGGTTCGTGGTCTGCGGGCTCGCATCCGCATATCCGTTTTTCATAGTTTTATTTCATAGATATGCAAGGTAAACGCAGAATTATATTATTACATCGTTGTTAACGGATTTGTTACCTACACCTGGTCAAATCTCCAGTTAGTAACAAGAGCATTAATTTCGTTACATGTGACACATGGAACAAGTTATTCTAGTGACGCGGCAAGTTTCAAGCCCTATTCTCAGACCAGTACGCAGAAACTGCTCCATTTCGCACAAAATGGCTTCCGCCCGCTTAATTTGGCTCCTGGACGCCAGTGTCGCAATATATCACTAGGACTTTTAGTTACGTGCGGGGGCAGTATATCTAAATGTCTCTGAAGTAGTTCTGCCAACACTGGCAGAGTGAAAATTTAAACATTTCCATTTCACACATTGAAAATTGTCAACTCTTCTGAGACTAATGTAAAATATCTTTTTTTTTATTGGCGACTTCCCAACATGTTTCTGGGTGATTTGAGTAATATGTATAATATTATCAAGTAAGTACCTAATCAGCTTTTAGTTCGTTTTACACCTTTTTATAAAGATAAAATGTACCTATCAGAAATTTTAACGGAGGGTTTTCATTTTCAACACCATCGTTCTTTCAAAGATATCAGGTATCAAGAGCTCCAGCAGTATTTAATTAAAATTATGGTTTCTTTAGCAAACTTCAATATAAATTGTTCTAAATTAAAAGTTATTTGATAACTGTTTCTTTATTAAGAAGATTGTGTTACACGAGAGGTAGTCAATTTTAGCTCATTCAAGTACGTTACGTAGTTTAATATTGCGATTGATGTTAAAATAAGTACCGATCGGCTTGTAATGTCCTAATCATTACTTATGTAAATAACAGTACGCCATTACTAGTCGAGTAATATAATATAACAAATGTTATCATAACGTCATAATATGTGTTAGTAATACATCCGAAACCAGCGTTCTGAGAGTTTATTATTGAAAAGTGCTACGTTATGCAAAGGTTTTCAAGCTTTTATCAATCTGTTTCACCGTGTAGGTAACTTATACACTATACAGCACATTATCTAGTATTAAGTTCCCATGTACTACTTGTGCAGTCTATGATTTAAAAGTAATCCCTTCGAAACCTCAATACGAAAGCATCATTATCTGGCTTTAAAAATCGTTATTTGCTCCGTCTAGATCCCGAAACAAACAAATCTAGACTACAAAGCCGGGCTCGCTCGTAATACTGCCATAATCGCATCAGCGGCAGCAAAATGAAATTTTTCACTCGGCGGCTTAATGAAAAACACGGATTAAAACATAATTACGGCCGACATCAATCACGCTGTGATTCGCTGTCTATAGGTTGTTTAAACTGTTCATTGGTTTACTTTGGGCTTATGTTGTTTGCCTTTATTGACGATACAACGCGCGGTGTCGCACGAACATTAGCAAATATTCCATTTTTAACATAATTTTTTTGTTCTCAAGTTTGTAGTTCAATGTTTCAAAACTTATAATTGTGCAATTGCAATGTGCGCAATCTCAAGGCTAGGAAATACGGACCATATGTATCTTATCTACCGTGAAATACCATATCGCATCAAGCAATGCAAACAAATAACACACTGGAAACATTGTCCACTGACATTCTACAAGTGATCACTCTTATTTTATATATAGCAATATCGTTATAGTTTATACACGATTAAATAAGTCCCCCGCAATGAATAATAGTTATACGAGTATACATACTTAACACGAAAATTCTGCTATTCGCGTTGGGTCACATGCTATGAGTATTAAAATCAAAAGCATTTAAATATGAGTTATTTTTTATTGTGAACGTACCGGTTCTCATTACTCTCAGTATGTTTTATGTTTTAGTTTTTTTATGGCATTTTAATTGTAAGATTTTGTAGAAAGTCCCACCGAGTTTCTTGCCGGATTCTTTTCCGGTCTGTGGTGTAGAGTGAGAACCGAATGTCGATTTTATTCTTTGAACTTGCTATTGTGTACGACGAATCTTAAGTGTTTGATACTATGCCTACTTGAACAAACAAGCCTTTGAATATTATTAAACAATAGTACATTAATATAGAGGACGGGAAACAAAGGGTTACAGGTCAAGTAGATATATCTGGCCGAAGGAACTGAGGCCAGATAGGAATACGCGGCCTGTAACCCTGTTTCTCGCCGAGATTTGTATAGTGCTTTTCTCAAACTTGCCATGAAATAAAACGAACTGATTTCGCCGAAACATACAATTTGATTTGTAAATAAACCAATAGTATAGTATCGTACAACATTAAAAAAAAACATTCGCGCCTAACTTTTTTTTTATCTGTTTGAGGTATCCTTTTACCTGGTGGTATAGACGTTATTTCTTAGGTTATTTTTTTTTCTGTGGCTGAATGTCAAGACATGTGTCACAATTTGACGTTTCAAAACAAAAGACAGTTTGTTTGCAGTCCTAGGTGTGAAATAAATACATGAAATCTCTTTACATAATATCATCTTAGCATATGCCACCGGATACATAGTATTTCCGGGTTTAATTTAAAGTAAGTAACATCAACATTCCGTAGCAAGTTTGAGAAAATATACATTTCCAGATCGTGATTATTGATGATGAAATTATGTGGAAATACAAACGGTAAGGAATCTCCGAGTGGGTTGATCGCGGAACAAATGGCGCGTGGCGCTCGCGCGCAAGAATGCATCGCTCCTTGATTCGGACGATTACCTGCGTCTAGGAGATCTGCGAGTTTCGCTGCAAAAAGGATACTCGATCAATGCCTGTGGATAAGGACGACATTTAATAATAATGAAAATGTTTATTGAATTTGGCAGGAACATAATTATTGCCTCAAAAGGACACATGTGAAACTATCTATAGTTCAGCCACGTATTTCAGATATTACAGGCAAAGTGATTTCGTGATTTGCGTAAGTAATTTGTAGTTGTAAAATTATCAAAAAATTATCTTACTGGATTCATTCCTACCTATGACAGATTTATTCACACACTCGCTCTATAAACAGTCAAACATCACGAAATCGAGTATAAACCCTAATACAACATAACCCGTCATATAAATAAACCCGAATCTTTTTATTCAATTTTAAATTTATGTATTCGGTCCCAATGCGGCGCGCGTAAACCTGCGATTGGGTGTTTTTACGACGTCGGATTTACGATTGGTGGATACGTCAACGTACCATCGCCAACACTGTTGTCCCTCTGTAGACCTTATTCGCGTTGTGGTAAGGCCCGCCGATGTACAGTAAAGAGTGTTGCTGTATGTACAGTACAGCATAAGCTGTGCAGCGTATAAAGATGTCAGCCGAATGGATAGTAAAGCGTTTACTGTTGAAGTTCTGCGGTATTGGAAACTTTGTGGGACTGTACATGTCGTTAGTATATAAAGGACTTGTCTTGGCTTTTCGAGTTGTTGTTTTAACTTCGGTACCTACATTGTTCACCTTGTAATCTGCAAAAAAGAAAATTAAATTTTTGAATTTTCACATGGCTAATCAATCAGGGCTGGACGGCTGGGAAGGAAAAGACAAAAACAACTCTAGTTTGCATTATTTCTAAATTGTTATTTCTAAAAAAAAGAATTATATCATGAATGTATTTTTTGCTATGATGAAAACATTTTATTGAAAAACATGATACTTATCATTGAAACTAAGGATAATTCGGAAAAGTTCATATGCCATTATAGCCTCGAAATGTGGCCAGGAATATACCTTTAAAGTTAATCGGTAAGCTCATTTCCACACTGTATAACTATTGGATATGCTAGACAAAATTAGGCAAAATTTTTGAGTATGTACTGGTATTGCGAGGAATATTAAATTTGACTGCTTGTCACAGTGACATGGTTCTAGCCTGCTGCTGCCCAGAGGCCTTTTAAAAGGTCTCCTGAAACAAAAAAATATATTCTATTTGCTACATTATTAATTCATAATTCACTGGCAAATTTTATTGTCAGGGCGGCAGGAGGCTTAAGTGGCCTAACCTTCCAAGTGATTCAGTGTACGTATCACAATAACCATTACCGTGATTGTCACCCGGTAAGTTGATCGTTGCATTAGTTTCCTGATATAATTAACCCGTAATTGGCTCATGTCTTGGCCTAATTTCCGATGTAATTGATATCCGCCTCCATTAATCTCGTTTTAATTAAATTCTCAGCCTATTATGACACAGATAATTCGGCTATGTTGATTAGCTTAAGTCCATCTTGCAAATTAAATGTATTTTGGTACGCTAACAGACAAAATACAGATATTCAAATTTAGCATTTCGGTTCAAAACATGACATTACTTTAATAAATCGAGATGTAATTGCGTACGCTTTCAGTTTGTTTATTTGTTCCGAGGTTTTTGGTAGATAAACGTATTTATTTAGGTACGTTTATTACGTTGAGCAAATGTATATGTGAAAAATATTGACCGTCAAACAAATGTATACATTCGAATTAAATTTCACGGTTTTTACACATAATTAACTACTATTGAAACGACTTGATTCGATTTAAGTAAAATAAAGGTATTAAACCTAACCTAACGAAACTTAGCTAAAATAATTTAAGACTTTCATAATGTATGATAGTGTCACTCTTTCCTTCTAGAAAAAACATACAGTTGGCAAGACGAGTGTGACTTTTGTTATTAATTAGGATACAAATAGACCTGTATGATGGTGGTTTAGGAAACCAAACAAATACGAAGAAAAACAAACTGCTGAATAGTTTTTTTTTACTTATTCCATTCCTGGACCATATCAAACGCTTATTACATACCAATTTCGACAAAATTTCTAGGCTTTTATACCACCATAAAGTTATAGCGGTAAAAACCGCGCTTACTCCTAAACAGCTATCTTTCATCTGCCGCCCCAGATTAGACGCGGGGTCCTGTCCTAGCTCAATCTCGTTTGACAGATGATAGATGGCGCCAACGTGTTTCTAGGTCAGCGGACGACTTGGTAAAATCCTGAATATTTGGGGGCTGTCTCATACAGGCAAGGACAACGCTTCTAAATATTCATAAGTACAAAAATAAAGGTGTATCAAAATAACTCTACAATATTTACCTTATTCTTATGTAAATTTCGCATTTCAATACTATTTAAATAATAAATCTTATAATATTTTCACTAACCAGATAGCATGTAAGCCATTATGTTTTATTTTAACCCTTTATAAGGCCACAGTGATACAGATGTGCTACGTGAAAGATAAATACACTACCATGTTTGCAATACCCCTCGGAAGATATCTAGGGCAAAAAATATGTTCTTAATATAAGCACTCAGCCTGTTAGTGCACCTAAATTTTCAGATAATCTGTCGCCAAAATAATGACGATAACTTGACAGACATAGTATAATTGACCACATATTTTGATCACCTGATATATTTGCTATGTAATACCATGTATAGATACCATTATGTTCTTTTCCGTATTTTTATTGATTGACTGATTTCCAAATATTCTCTGCCTTATGAAGGGCTAAAATATATATGTACATAAATACAAGAAACCGGTGAACGAGTGAAGTTTTGAATCTAACTACGCCGCAGAGTATACCACTTCATAGCGCAACTTTTCAGACTCGGTGGCACTCGAAGTGTTAACAAGATTAATGACTCAACTACGGCTCTAACAAGCTTGTTTTATTTCCAGGTAAGTCCAGACGCCGCAACCTAGTTGATGGCTATCGCAGAAGGTAACAATTTCATTAACTCGCTTCAAGAGCCTGGCAACTAGTTCGGACCGGAATGAGCGGGTGGAACCGGTTAACGCAGGAAACCGGTTCAAGAGTTGGCCTTATAAAACTTCAGTTGTGGCGGAAAGTTGAATTTAGAATTGAAGAGGAATTTATCGTGGATTTATTAGGTTTATACACGTTGACAGCTAATTTCAAAAGCAGAAGACATAACTGCCATATCAATATTCGTATATTCATTGCTGATCGGCAAATCTTCAAAAAAATCTGTGTTATTAAGTTTAACTAAAAAAAAACCTTTTAATCCATGATTACACTAATAAAGCCCATGCCTGGTTTAATTTATAGTCCGTATTAGATTTACACACGGTATAAGTACCACAC
Source organism: Thaumatotibia leucotreta (assembly GCA_025490895.1). Classification (NCBI taxonomy): domain Eukaryota; kingdom Metazoa; phylum Arthropoda; class Insecta; order Lepidoptera; family Tortricidae; genus Thaumatotibia; species Thaumatotibia leucotreta. The sequence continues at coordinate 15,444 of JALPQI010024989.1, forward strand.
AGACTGATTAACTCGCATCTTCCCTACAAAGAAATCTATCTCACAAAAGTTAAGGCTATCGAAATCAAATTTTCGATTTGGCGGTCTTTTTGCGTAATCCAAATAGCAATTCAAATACGATAAAGTCAGATTGATTCGGATTTCAGTACTGGCTCTGCCAAGCTACGACGTGCTACGGCGTAGCTCGTAGCAACATTTTATCTACATGCCATACAATTTTAATATCTTATCTAATAAAATGCTTTATCATGTATGACTTGAGCTCTCTATAACTCGTTTTTACTCTTATGATTTTGCCAAAAACTATTTAGACCAAACGAGCGAATGCTCATTATATCCCCCACTCTACGAAATTCGTTCGTTACACAACGTGATTCGTCGAAATTCGTTAATTTCGAAAAGTGGGAGATAGAATGAAAATTCGCTCTTTTAGTCTAAATCCACCTTTAGAAGTAGGCGACCAGAATACAAGTTATATTGTTTATAGATTTGATATTAATATTTGTGCATATCGTTTACATATAGGAGTGGAACGTAACAGATATACTGAGCTATCCTTTCAACATAAACGTTTATATTTGTCTTTCCCTCACAATTAGCGTCGGTGTACATACATGATAGGTAGGTGGTATTGTCACAACGATACGGATTTTGCGATAAGAAAATGAGGGGAGAGAATCATGCAATACATTGGTACACCGCTTAATATTATAAGATCTTTATTAAGAACTTGAATACCACAATGTCGAAAAAAAAAAACTGCGAAAGACTGTGGTTGTTACGGGACTCGAACCCGCCTCCTCCGGGTTACCGGCTCATCATCAGCCTATGATAGTCCACTGCTGGACGTAGGCCTCTCCTATTAACTATGCGTATAGACGCATTAGGAGGTAAATGCCCATAATCGCCACGCTGGGCAAGTGGATTGGCGATCGCAGTAATGTGTCCACTATGATGACGCTGCTGCCCATCAACAATCTTTTATTAAATAATAGTAAGTGACAATCCCTTAGTCGTTAGCCGTGTGGTGACGGCAGTAAGAATACATTTGTCACCACTCCAACTTCTCATGCGGGTGTCGTAAGAGTCGACTACCGGCTCAGCGTGCTCCCAATTACAACAGACGACCTTCCGTCGATCATAGAGAATTTAATCAATGGTATTGTGAAACAAATCACTAGCGGCATCTGTACTTAATGTTTAAAAACTTGAAAGCGAACTCGGCTAGGCTAGGTATATAATAAATAATAACTAGCTTAGTTTTGTTAGAATTGATAAAAATAACAGAAATAATGGTTTGCCGCATAAGTTCTAGTACGGGAGGTATCTATTTGCGCTTTTATAAAATTATTCGTATTAAAGTACTGCAGATAATTAATTTACCTACCGTGATTGTAGACCAAACAGCGCTGGATCCGATTACCAATTAATATTCTGAAAACTTTTATGATATTTATATTGAAACATAAATTTATATCCATTGAGATATTGTAAGTAACATGTAGATTTGTACTTACCACTTTTTTTTTAATATCATTCATTATAAATCAAAAGTAGTCTAATATCTGTCATCTTATGTTCAAAATTTCTTAGAATGTACAGTCAAGTACAAAATTATGTATGGAAAAATCCTGCTTACCACTTTCTTATTACACAGAATTAAACTGCACTTGGACATATTTTGAGCATTTTAATAGGTATACATTTTATTTTGCCTTTAACTGTACATATCTAGTTTTGCTTTACCCCAGATTTGTTCAGCCCTGACATACTTTTGCAGTTTTGCACAGTACATTAGACGTATGTATGTCTGTATGTATGTCACTGAACCGTATCCCACGAAGTAATCCCTACTTAGTGAATGCTCAAGTCTTAAGGCGGGGTTACTTATCCCGGCTGCCACACAAACGAAGCTATTTTAAACATTATAGATATACCTAGATGTCATTTACAAATAGATCTGAACGATGTATTCAACTATAAGTAACTCGTCGCAAGTAATATTTTGAGTGAAATAACAACAAGTACCTACATACACTCACGGGCATTGAATACGGGTCAGGTTAGAATTTATCATAGAAAATGCTGGAAACATGCTGATTATATTTTTTTTTTTCGGGAAGGCAGGGGAATTTCAATAAAACCTGATTGAAGAAAGATTCTATGTATACTCTGAATATTTTGAAAAAATATTTCAAATTAGCATTTGCATTATTTTTTATGAAATATTCCAGCTTTGGCTTGGTTTTGGTCATTGTACCACGATATTTATTAATTTATGTTGATATTTGTATGGCAAGCCTCCTTAAAATCCAACGTTTTTTACGTAGTCCCCTGCTCCAAGTTGCTAGTTATTTTTGAACCTTAACATAAAAATAATAGAGTCGTAAAATTGTATTTTTTTTGACTAAGTATACAATTTGCAAATGTACTGAAAATGTTATGAACTATCATCTGCCTTCCATTACCTATACTTGGCAGATAGTACACGTGGGCGTTGGTCAATATGGACTCCACAGTCCACACACACTTTATCATATCCTCACATCGTTTATTAAATATAATTTTATGCCCGCAAAGCAACTAGTTAAATAAGAAATTCAGTTTTTGTAAAACTTCGATGAGCTTCAATAAAATACACACTCGAATTTCTGCTTGCGAAGACATTCATCTTAATGCAACCAATGTAAACAAATGAACGAAATAAAAACAGTAAAATAGAAACCTTTGTTTTGAAAATCCCTTCAAAAATTCTAAAATTGGATGCCAAAGATAAAGCAGACAGACAAAATACAAAATCCATTTTGCTGACAGCATAAATTTGTTTGACACGCGACTGAACCCCAGCAAAAATTCAGTGCGAAAACAAAGACTACAAAATCAGTAATCAAGGCCGGATGCCTGGGCAAAAAGAAGCATTTGCGGCCCCAATATTCCTCCTTTAGCGATGCCACATGAAATCCCTTTCAATTAAAAATCTCTTTTGCGGTACATAAAGTTCACATTGCATTGTATAGCTTCACAGATACGAGGTTGTAAAAGTAACGTACTCGTTACGTTATCTGGGGGCATTAGTGTGGCCCACCGGCATTCAGATCTAAATGAAAGGATTCTTTTGTATGGTTTAGTCTGTGGCTATCGGTGTCATTAGCTTTTATTTGAGCGCATTTTATACATGAACAAACTGGGTTGGTTGTGTAAACTGTTTGTGCCATTTTTAGTTCACCTTGGTTTGTCGATGGCATTATAAATATCAGTCGTGTGTCGTGTCCCCCCATCTTGCACTGGGGACTGTAGCCGTATCAGTAGGCTTAGCACAGGATTAGTGTGACAATATGTCGCCGCGAGATAGACTATCCATCCCTCTTTTATTCATATGGTTAGTAAAAGATGGAAAATCTATCTCGCGGCGACATACTGACATATGAATCATGTGCTAAGCATACAGGAGTTGGAAAGTAAAGGATACGTTAGGTTTTACTTGATACGTAATGCATTCTTTCGAACTCGCACCGACATATTGGAGCGAGCGCGATGGCCTGTAGCCGTACAATCGACAACACAGCTGTGGATACAGACGAAGTGCCAGAAATATGTATACACACCTTTATGTCCAGGCAATAAAGTTCTGTTTACATATTTTTGGCACTTTGCCTGTGTTCACAGGTGTGTTGTCGATTGTACCATGAGATTGCGCGGCGTTATTTACGCGCGTTTACTATCTATCCGGCTCGCTCGCGCCAATACGCAAGTACGAGCGGGATGGGTAGAAATTAAACGCGCGTTAATGACGTAGCGGCATCTCATGGTACGGTGTCTGCCTTGTCTTCGGGGTTATATTGGCTCAAGATCGGAATAAATGGCGTAATCGAAGAGAGGTATATGCTCAGCAGTGGGTAATATGTAAATGGTTGAAATGATGATGTATACAATGTTACGTATTTAGGCCTCTCCCTTGGGTTGTCGTTGCTGAATGTACTTCTGATGTCAACACCTGAGTGTCACTTGTTTGTGTGGAGATGGCCAAATGTGTGCACGGAGTGTTTGAGTCTCTGTGAGATGATGGGTGATAGGCTATCTAGGACTTGATATGTATACAGTGTGTGTCTATGATACTGGCTTTTATCGAAACCGAGGAATGCGATGCAGATTTCTAGCCAAACTGTGAACATTAATAGATTCAAAATGCTAATTTTAAAAGTAAATAACTTTCTAAGAAAAGTTAATTGAGAAGCAATGTACTTCAAAGTGAATTTGCACTTGACAATGACAGATCGTAGCCACTCACAACGTTTGACAACTAAGCAGTACACGCGTTACATTGATCGCTCGGAGGAAATAAAATTAATTATACGGTCAATTTAATTATTTGTCAAATGTTAATACTTGAAAACGATTGCTAGTAATGCGTATTATTACCCATTTTCGTAAAAGCCCGGGTCATGGAAACACACTGTATATATTTTTTTAGGCTTTGTAGTTTGAATTAATGTCCTATATGATGAATATGTGCAGTATGCAGTAGTAATATCCCAGACCTCAGTGCATTGGTATTTATTTATGTGAATTAATAATTATGATTTTCTATCGCACTAGCACCTTTTACGAGTAATAAGATGAGTTTAGATATAATGTCATCTAAGCTCATCTTATTAAAAGGTGCTAGTGCGATAGAAAATCATAATTATTGACTTAATTATTGAAAAGACTAATTGTAACATTATACTTATCTCAAACCAGTGAAATAGTTCGTATCGTTTACGTACAAAGTTAGCTGATGGATCTAACTCCCACCGTAGTTTGGACATTAATTCGAAAACTTCCATTTATTAGCATATTGCGTTTGAAACAAATAAAAACTCGCCAATCCAAAATCCATTACCGTGCCAACTACATTATTTCTGTTACGGTACACTCAGATTCAATCTACGGACGGACAAATTAGGTACAGTTAATTCACTTTTAAATCTTTCGGGTGGAATTAGTTTTTGATTAGCCGGCGCGGCGAGCGGAGTTCTGTTTGTTAGTGCTGCATCGTAATGGAACGGAACATGTGTAGGTTGTTTCAAATAATGAACTGTATTTTTACTTGATAAATTAAAATCTGTTTTACAGCGCAATCAGTAGAGCTAATAGTACCTATTTTATAGTGCTTAAGAGATAAATCCACAATGTAATGTAAATCTGTACGCTCTTTCTTTGCTAGCATAATTAAAATAGTTTAGAGTCAGTCTCTGATTGTTTGTTTTGTCCTCCTCTATATGTATATATTTTATGTATGTATGTAATGTATATAGGGATTATTTGTAATATATATATATATATTTCGTTCATAAGTGCTTCTTTTTAGGAAGTATTGTATTATGTTAGTTGCACCGCCCACAATCTCTCTGCTTTGCCTAAAGGTTACTAGACCTGGTAAGAGAATGCCTTATGGCATTAAGTCCGCCTTTTGTACGTCAAGTTTTTTCTGTTGTGCAATAAAGGTTAAATAAATAAATGTATATAATTGTTAGGCATTGTTTACACGCTAATTCTGACGTCAGTTCAGTCCATCGGTCCAATTGTGTGTTGACTATGATGCCAGACGGATTTGGACTCGTCTTTGGATTGGTGTGAGACTGATGGAAAATTACTGACCATCTAACCACTACCTTAGATATAATTATAAAGCAGGATTGTATGGCCTGATTATTTTAATATATAAAATAAACATGTGCTCACCCGAACTAAAAAAATCATGAAAGGACTTCGTTTCTACCGCTGCCCTCTTGAATTTATAATAAAAGATTGATAATGAACACAGCGAGATTGTAACTAAGTACTCACATATATATTACAAATTAAAACATTTACATGTCACCTTGTCAATATTTTCAAACACATTCAAAACTCAAATGTCACTAAGCTTGTATTCAATAAATATAAATTATTATTTATTTTCTAAAACGCACATACGAAACGCAGAATCAAATATCTCATACAGTCTCAACAGCAAATATTATTATCTTCGAATGAGAGTTCGCTCAATCCTGCGCGCCATAAATTATGATCGACGCAAAAAATGGCGTCGCACACTCGCTATCGCGTCGCCTGGTGAAGTATGGCCAGTCATTTCGCTTATTACTTTGCGGTGAAATATCTTATTTGTGCAGAAGTGAAGTTTTGTTTGCTGTTTTAGGTCAGGATATATAGGAATACGAGTAATACATTAATAATTAAAGCAGGCCCCAATTTCACCACGTTGACAAGTGCTACAATTGTAAATTTACTGGTTCACCAATCTAGGGCGTCTATAGTCTACAGTTACCGGTTATAATCGGAACGGCCGTGCGTTTGTTTGCCACCAACATAAAATATGGTCCAAAAACTTTAGTAAATCTGCAGTAAATAACAACTTTTTTGCGAAGCAAAATTACAAAAACACTACAATTGTAGCGAAATTCCGACATAAGCCGAACCTCATGTCAAGATTTAATGAAGATTGTACCAAACGTTGCGACAATTGTCACGGGTTTCGGAAAATAAAAAGTAGTTT
>JALPQI010024990.1:0-13107 GCA_025490895.1 Thaumatotibia leucotreta
AAACTGGATTGCCGTAAGTACGTGGTTGTACTGTTCCTAGATTTCAAAAAAGCTTTTGATACATTGGATCATGAGTTGCTGTTAAATGCCATGCAGGAGTGCGGAATTCGTGTCCAATGAATCAATGGTTCCGTAGTTATCTTAAAAAATCGAACCTTGCGTACCATGGTGAACGGAGAGACAGGGAACGAAGCAAACATTGTATATGGAGTACCAACTGGATCTGTGTACGGCCCTGTCGGGTACATCATGCACGTGAACAGCATGAGTAACGTGGTGGAGCACTGCTCCACGTACATGTACGCGGACGACACGTGCCTGGTGTGCGCCGACAGGGATATGTCAGTTATTCAACAAAACCTGCAAAGCGACTTCAACAACATCCTAAAGTGGGCCCATGACAATGGCATCATCCTTAACGTAGCTAAAACGAAGTGTATGCTCATACATTCTCCAAAAATGAAATTACCTGAGCAACGAGTGCAAATCATCGGGCATACATATGAATGCCTACACTGGCAACAAACCCCATGTACATGTATACCATTGGAATTTGTTAGCAAGTATAAGTACCTAGGGCTTACGATTGACCCTAACTTTAATTGGAAACTCCATGTCGAGGAAGTGTGCAATAAGCTCAGAGTCATATTATGTAAATTCAAAAACATAAACAAAGTACTTAATAGACGCATTTTGTACATCCTATACCACGCATTAGCAGAGTCGGTATTAAGCTATGGGCTCATTGCATACGGCCGCACTTTCCAAACATATTTAAATAAAATTTATAAATTACAAGTTAGGCTTCTAAAAACAATAGTAGATAAGAGCGTAAAACACCGCTGTAAAGGAAACTACCACCTGTTATTTAAAACGTGTAAAGTATTACCAGTGTATCAAAAAATTAAATACCTGCTTACTACTGAACAATATAGATGTCCCATGTTTAAAATACCTAAAACCTATAATCGTAATTTTAGACTAACATCTCGCAAATTATACTTAGAACCAAAGTCCGTTAATTATTATGGTCAAAGGACAAGAAAGTACCTTATACCTCGAATTTATAATAAAATAATACCAGAAAACGAGTGTAAAAACTTAAATGATTTTAAGTCAAAAGTTAAAGATTGTTTAATGGATAGTTTCTTAAAAGATTTTTCCTCTTAAGTTTTCCTCTTAATTCATGCTCTTGACCCAGTTATATCATCTGCTGAGTGTTATCTGTTCTGTTGTGGTAGGTGCATACGCGGCGCAAAACTAGACAGGCCTTTTTGCAACGGCGTGCATTCTTCGCTTATCGGACGGACAGCTGTTGTTATTCCCGTCGTGGCCGCAAACAGGAAAACCTGCTACAATTACCTAAATAAGATTTACCTGTTTAGTTGTTGCCTCGCGTATTTTGAAGTTTAACCTTTTAAAATTGTTTAGATATTAATGCTGCATATTTAGGTTATTATAGCAATATTTAGGTTAGATACTAAAATATGTAAAAAGAGTGTTTCTTCTTTTTCGCCTACAAACTGCTATGCAGTTTGGCGAAGATTTAAATAGGTTTTTTGTAATGTCTTTTGTATTTATTAAATAAATAAAAAAAAAAAAAAAATAAGTCCCGAGCTAAATTTTGTTCGTGCCACCGTGACTTCTACCTACGAAAAGCAATCCAAAACCATGAAGATTTATAAATTTATAATGTTTTAATTTTCAACTATGTTTATTGCAACTAAATCCATTGAAGCGGCACTGTCACGCGTGTAGGTATTTTCAAACCGGAATCAGAAGAGAATTCGAAAGTACTGTTGACACAACAAATGACACAACATTTACCAAGAAAAGAGTTGTTTATAGATGTAGTGAGTGATTAATTCATCTTTTGTCCGTAAGTCTCAGCACTTAAACTATGAGCATATGAATATATCCTAGATTTACTTATACACTGTTGTGTTACCAGTACTTCGAATCCCATTCTAATCGGGGTTTGGTAATAGCTTATACCTTTAGAGACCCACCATTTGCACAAGCAAAATAAATATAAAAAAAAAGTTGACTGTACCTACTATGCTTATTTTAAAATTTGCGGATATTAAGGGGAGGGTTTAAGTACAATAAAACAAAATAAATAAATCAATTTAATGTCACATAACATAGCCAATACATAATAAATAAATTAAATTAACATACATTAGTATAAAGTACCTAAATAATACAAGAATGTAAGCTAATGAAATTAAAATTCGTAAATTTTAACAAAAAAAAAACAAAAGTCAGCCAAAACAAAGCCAAGAGCAACTTAATTGTTTCTTAGTAGTGGTAATTTGCCTTCCTGTATAATCGCGACAAAGAGTAATAGGTATTTATTGTCCATTTTCTACAAGTCCTACATGTCATACCTTAACGGTAAGTCGTTTGCGTCATGGTCGACGCTCTGGAAGAAGAATGCTAGCGGCCAGCTGATCCAAGAAGCTTGTTTTCTGAAAGGAAATAATTCAATGTAAGTTAAAAAGATGCACAGCGATGAAGAAATAAATGAAACAATATTTATATTTGTCTCTATAAGAATCCCGCCCAGTTTTTTTGGGATAAGGTCATGTGAAACTGCATCTCGGCATATTAAAGAGACTATGAGGTTAAAATCTGGTGGATGAGCTGTATGCCGTCGTCAGGCGGCTCGGGGTTGAGGAGTGAGGGGACTACGGTTAGGCCGGCATGGCAGACACTAGTGGCGGGATCTCATGGATCTGAAAATGCTTCCCGTTCGCTTTCGGCTTCAGCAGTTCGAGTTGCATGACTTTGTCGGGCGGCTTAGAGGTCTGTGTGACGGCCTGGCAGGCATAGGTGACAGAGTATTGTTGGTCTGTAGATGCGGGGCGCGGATAGCTCAAGATGCACGCCATGCCATGGTAAGGGTCTCTGGGATATGTGGCAAGGGCGGAGGGGAGATTAGCGTAGCGTGTCGGAGACAGGAGAGTCTTGGTTTTTAAAGACTTACGGTGTCGGAGGCTCAAGTTGCACTCCATCGTCGGGCGTCTCAGGGGTTTGCGGTGCGGGCGCAGGTGGCGGGGAGCCCGGCGTGGCAGGCACAGGCGGTGGAGTCTTGTTGATGGCCGGGTTGTAGATTTTCGGGTCGCTGACCATGCGCACAAAGAAGGAGCGCTTATGCGCGAGCGCCGCGCGGTGCCGTCGAGCGCGCTCTTCGTTGAGATCCTGCAACAACCACGAGGGTAAAATTTGCCAACAAGGATAAACATATGTCAGCCTCCGTAGCCTTGTTGGTAGTGCCCCTGCCTACGAAGCTGGAGGTTCCGGATTCGAATACCGGCGAGAGCATTATTTGTGTATTTATTTATTACAAAAATTTGTTCCTTGGTCATGGCTGTCTATGTATTTAAGTATCTATATGTATCTATCTATTATATATCTCGTCGCCTGGTACCCACACCACAAGCCTTAATTGAGCTTACCGTGGGACTAAGTCGATTTGTGTAAAATGTCCCAAGATATTTAAGATAATTATGTGATTGATGAAAGTGCTCATGAAAAGTTACCCTGTCGAATTCGTGAATACATATCGGCAGACAGCTTATTGGAAGGGGATCCCAATTTTCGAACTTATACAATACAAACACCGTGATCGTGTGTTAGCCTCCTTGGCACTTAGATAATATACTAAACTTATAAATATCCTACCCTTTCCTTATCCGGTCCTTCGAGAAGCTCTGTAGCGAAATCCGTTATTATATCCCACGCTGTTTCTGTAAATAAAATAAATAATGTTAGTATTGGTAGTAATTCATCTAGAAAAAAAAAATAATTATTCAAACTGTCAACTATTTGACAGAGTTTTTGTTCAAATGTACATAAGTACTCGTAGACATAGAATAGGCCTCAAGCCGCATCCAATACAGCGCAAGATAAATCGTAGCACCATGCGTATGGAAATCTTTTTGGATTCGTTCAGCAAGGATTTCCCCACAAATTTTTGATTGTTTACCGATCGCTCTCCACGCGAAACGATCTACGTTTCAACGCAGAAACAAATGATAAAGCGGTCGCAGGCACCTACCCCACCTAGGTACCTACTAGATCTTTCCGAACGTGAAGATCGATCAATTTAGGTATACTCTACTCTGTCTGCTTAGGTCCACACGATGTATAATGGATATCCAACATTGCACAACGTTTTGTCTGCTTACCGATATCTTCACGTGTAGCGTGTTGCGCTACGACGCAGAAACGGATGACGAAACGATCGCGAACATTCGCAGGCACCATGTGGATCTTCCCGGACGCGTTCATCGTGGTGAGGAGTTTCTTGTTGATTTCGTCTTGCTCCGCAGGGGTTTCGCCGCCGCTCACTAGTCGAAAGCACACGAGACCCAGCTGGAAATATTGTATTTTATTTCGTAGGATAACTTACCAAGCCAAGATAGATCTAAGGTAAGTAGAAATTATTCTTGTTGGTGGATTGGGCCAGCGAGCGAAATTACGAGTGGATCCAACCGTAATATTGATAAATATTTAATTCGCCATTGCAAAGGTCCGCTATCCAATATGTATAATCTACGAGCTACGTTTCAAGGAAATATGAAGCTCTTTTTCAATTTTCATATTCTACACAAATGTCCGTGTTTCATACAAAACGGGAAATAAGGGTTTTAAAGTGACAATAGTGGCATAACAAACTAAGATAGGTGTACCAGAATCGATAGACAATAAGATAAAATGCTTGGAAAGAGGAACTCTCGATGTATTCAAATGTTTAGTTTTGATCCATCCTACATTTATATGTATTATCTACTCGTATCGTACCTAACCTATTGCAAGGGCGCGGAAATTCCCGTCAGTGCGTAGTAACACTAGTTACGAGGACGGCTATAAGATGATAAGATAAGCCATAGGTAGCCTATAACCTGGTACTATACTCGTATAACCTAACGACGATAAGTTCCTGTTCATTTCATTTAACAATAGAAAGGGCACCTTTTATGGTCCTACGGCAAAAACAAGGGCTTGCTTTAGCATCGCTTATGATCTTACACTGACTCGCTATCAGTTTTTACGTATGTACTTACCTACACAACATAAAAAGAGACGTCGACAATAAAGACACAGAAAACTTACCGTGACTTTATTGCAGACCTCAAACCGGTCGTCCTTCTTGACAAGCTGTTCGAAGTACTTGGCCAGCTCACAGTGCCGGCGCACGTAACGCTGCAGCCCGCTGATGCCGTAGCTGCGCAGCATGAACCACAGCTTGAGCGAGCGGAAGCGCCGGCTTAGCGGGATGCCCCAGTGGCGGTAGTCGATGGCCGTGTGGTCGTAGCAGTGCTGGAGGTACAGCGGGTCTACTACCAACGCTGACGTTAGCAGGTACCTAATTATTTAAACATCGTTAAAATCTGGAGTAATGCCTAAACGTCTTCAGAATAGCTGAGGTGGATGATGCGTTATACCAAAACTGATATGTGGATTTTTGTATGTAGTGGAGGTTTGCGTTATTGAACACCACCCGGTTCATAAACGGTTCATCTTAAGGATTGTTTATTTCGGTATATGTGCGTTTGTGTCACATCACATCACATCATCAGCCTACGAGTATACCTCTCCTTAGCCTACCTACTCCATCCATTGTATTCCACTGTATTTCTGATGAATAAACATATTTATTAGGCATTTATTTTACCTATGCGCATGGACGCGTGGTATATGCATAATCGCCACGCTGGGCAAGCGGATTGGCGATCGCAGTAGCGTGTCCACTATGATGATGCCGCTGCCCATCATCTATTTTCGATACATAAACAGTCTGTGACACTTCAATCCTCTAGCCGACTCTTACGACACCCACGGAAAGAGTTGGGGTGGTGACACATGTATTCTTACTGCCGTCACCACGTAGCTAAACTTTTGGGTATGGTATAGAATTACAAGTGGTCTAACTAATAAGTACACGCTACACGCTAGTGTTGATATTGACAGATGCGTAATCATAAAACCTGCTGAGAAAGACAGATGGTGTTCCTATAAGTAGCTATCAACTTACCTATTGGTAACCCACAGCAGAGAACAGTCGAAATTAGTCAGCATGAGCTTGTTAGTGTTGGTATTGAAGCTATCCGCGTACTCGACACCAGCTAAATGATGCTTATGCTCCTGGCAAAGGAATGCGGAGCCAGCGTAGGCCGCGTCCACATGCAACCACACGCAGGGGAACTTGCGCACGATGGGTCCGATCTCGGGGAGGTCGTCGTACGAACAGCACGAGGTCGTGCCGAGAGTCAGGGACACGAAGAACGGCACTCTGCCAGCCTCTTCATCTTCCTCCATCGCCTTTAAACACAATTTCAAATAAAATTGTCAAAACACGTTGTCGTTACAGGATGCCCGGGAAATCAAAGCTAATAATAAAATAATTTTAATAACATTATTTGCTTCGCTAACACCAACCGTTACAGTGTTTTGGACCACAACAACTTCTTGCCGAATTTGAAACTCGCTCTACCTTATTTCACACTCCCCCTCCTTATTTCACATTCAAAGATTATTATTTTAGGTACCTACCTACTTCTATTTATTCTTGTTACCCTAATCTTTAAAGAAGCATCAAATAAACATTTCCAAAAAAACTAAGTCCTTTTATTCCCAATCCTCAATTCAATGTCCTATTCTTTTCAAGCATTAAGCAATAAAGTGGTCCACAAGAGCTGTATCGCGAAATTTCAATATTTGCGGTATTGAAAGTGGCACACAATGGCGCTCCATTACCGCTTGGCTCTTCACGTATTTCCGGAATCCAGGGCGAGTCATTAAATGCGCGGCGCCGGTGCCACCCGTCCTCAAATTAACGCCCGATTATCTGACTGCCTGCTAACCCTGCACCGCGCATCTCCCAATTAAATTTCCAAACAAAAACTAAGCGTATTTGCATTCATAATTGGGGTGAAGGTTTAGCTTAATAATATACAGATATTACAGCGGAACAACTTTTTGGCTTAGTATTCCATGGAGGGAAATATACCTAAACCCAAGGAGCAAAGATTGTAAACAGACATTTTTTAGACAAACAGGTTATTTAACGACGAGATACCCTATAAAACATTTGTATTTTTACAGGTAGGCAAATACCTACTTCCTAGACACCAAATACCACACAATAATTTTCGTCGAAGTATCTTCCTTTATCTCTTTTGTAACTTTACTTCAATTTTAACCGAGAGTATAAATAATAGAGTCGTCCCATTTATGAACATGGGATTCATCAGAACTTCTGAAAAGTAAAATTCTAAAAATGTTCTAGCCTTTGAAGCCTTGTTACGGAAGCGGTTCTCTTGGGAAATTAGGTAGTTCCACAATATATGCATACATAAGTATATATATGCATAATTATGTTAGAGTTAAAAAATATAGCCCGTGTTTTTGATCTGTAGCTAAAAATGTAAAAAGTTTTGTTTAATCTGCCCGGAAGCTGCGTAACTAACACTATTCATGTATTTTTGTCAACATTGCGATCATGATGTTCATTGTTTAATAGTTTCCTTTGTTACATTAGGTTTAATGAAATATTCCGCTACGTCGAAATAGTACTTTGTGATTTATTTTGTGTTAACAGTATGAAATAAGATATCGTATAAAACAGTGATTTTGATTAACATTCAATTATGCCACCCTAATTTCTGGCGTTTTTTATAATAAATATTCCAGTCGACTCTGCGAAATTAAATCCAAAATTAACCCTAACCATTGACTTTAAATAAGGCTCTTACCTGCTTGAGAGTCTCGCCCCTTAGCGAGCCGTGCTCATCGGGCTGTAAAATGCGTAGTTTGACGAAGCAGATCATGGCGGCCTTCTCCACGCAGGAGTGGGCCTCCTTGGAGCAGTAGGCGATGAGCTTGGAGAGCAGGAGGCCCTCGTCCACGTTGGGGAACTGGTGTTTGAGTCGCTTGATGCCGTTGGCGCGCGCAGCCAACATTGACACCAGCACACACTCGCTGGCTGAGCCCTGCGTTTATACATAGGCACAGTATAGTAAATTGTACTAACGTACAGTATGGTCCACTGCTGGACATAGGCCTCCCCCAGAGAGTTCCACAAAGATCGGTCGTGAGCTGTCCGCATCCATTGCACACCCGCAACCTTTACCAGGTCGTCGCTCCATCTTGTGGGGGGCCTTCCCACGCTGCGCCGTCCAGTGCGTGGTCGCCACTCGAGAACACGCCGACCCCACCGCTCATCGGTCCTCCGGGCAATATGGCCACTGGCCAGCTCACTGCCACTTCAACCTGGCGATTCTTCGGGCTATGTCAGTCACTTTCGTTCTTCTGCGGATCTCGTCATTCCTGATGCGATCTCGCAGAGAAACCCCGAGCATTGCCCTCTCCATCGCTCGTTGAGTGACTCTGAGCCTCCTAATGAGTCCCATAGTGAACGACCACGTGGCATAGGCCTATGTCCAGCAGTAGACGTCAATTGGCTGATGATGATGATGATGATGTACACAGTCTGCCTCGCACAGTTACCCTGGCATTTTTACTCACTCACACAAGCATGGCGCGCGTGCATCCACACGAGCTTAGACTGTGCCACTGTCACAATGGTACCTATCGATATTAGATCTTACAAGCTTTTATTTAGTTCTAGGTACCTGTCCCGATATTTATTGGTTATAAGTTATAATATCTAGCTAGTTAAATTAGACGTACGTCCCAAATACTCCTTGAGCTGAAATTTGAATAAAAAAAAAAATTATAATAAAATCGTGGACCATCAGACTAGATGATGGAGCCAGAAGGTGGCCATAGGAACTTGGGAACGAAACGACGTAACCCTATCAAGTTTCAATTGGGCTCGTTAGACACGTCTTGAGTACTAGATGAAATGACTAAAGAAAGTACTTTCACCGATGAAAGCTTGTATCAAAAATGTGGTTTTCAGGTTCATATTCATATACTCGTACTTACTAATTTTCAACAAAAAATGCTTTATATCGAATAATATGAACACTTACTTATCCACATCCAGTTTATGATTTCAGCAAATCCTACTATATACAAGGACTTATTTTTGGCATAAGAATTGGTTCAGTAGTTAAGAAAAATTTACCGATACACCTAGAGCGCTCGGTTAAGGTACCTTATATTCATTAACAGTATTAACACTAAGCCCCCGACCCCCCGAGGTCTCTCGAAATTGTAATATCTTACCTCAATTACGCCGCCGCCTTTACTCCCTTGTTCGAGCGCTAGGAACGCCGGTGGCAGGCCGATCGCTTTACCTGTAATTGTCCATTTATGAGGTTTCTTATTCACACCTGCTGCGTTCCTAAGCCCTATGGCAGTTACTGCATTGGCAATACTGACTAAAGTAAGAACAATATTTTCTTTGTTTACAAAAGATTTTTTTATGTTATGATTGGTTTGAGTTGATGTTTTTTTACCACAACGAATAGCGAAATAAGTATATGTATTTATTTAATGTAATGAATGCTCAAGTTACATAATCGTGTCCGTTTTGACATTAAAAAATGATTTTTCACATATCAGAAACATGTAAAACTACAAATTACAAATCGAATCTGAATTAAGTACGATCTGAATTAATTTTAAATAAAATATACCTAATAAAATAAAGTAACTCTTTTACGAGTAGCTACAAAGTCTGACGGATCCTGCTACAAAGTACCTACGGTGTAGTCGGTGTAACACATTTCCGTCAAAGTTAAATGAAATCCGAGACTCGAAGTTGAAACTCGCGAGTTCGATCCGATTCTCGGACCACGAAGACAAATTGCACGGGTCATGAGCAGTATGAGTGCTCTAATGCTCTTAGGCAAATAACGTGTGCCTAGGCCTATGCCTACTTACACCTATGTGTAAGTGTTTTTTTACGCTTTCACTAAGTTTTGGAAAGCTTTGTATGAACAATATGACACTCATAATAAGGATACTACTCGTATTGTCAGGTTCAGTATCATCATAAATATCGAAAATCATAATATGTCGTTTTTAACTTCTTTTTTATTTTGAGTATAAATGGAATTACTTTAAAGGACTACATCTCTAACAAAGTAAATGAAAATCGAAAATGGAATCATCTTCATGGCTTAGATCATACCTAATTAAAATCTCTTCAAACAAATAGAATTTCTACAAAAAAATATCAATGGTGTAAAGTAGGTATTTGGTGTCAAAACCGGACATTTGCTTATTTTTTTTATTTTTCCTTACCCATCCAATCCAGCATAATAATTTCCAACTCTGTGCAGGCCGGGCTGGCAGCCTGGAACAAACGGCGACCATGAATTTGATTACATTTCCTTTTTTGCCCTACGTAGAAAACTACAATACCGAGGCACATTATCAAGATATTTTGTAAGAATAATTTTATAACCATAGTAACCATATAATAAATAAAATGTACTCTGCTTAGCTGTATGTATTGTAAATAGATACGTGCACAGGGGGGCTACCATATGATCTCTTAAATGCGATTCAGTTTAGGTTCGGCTTGTCAGTTTTTGAACAGATGGAACAGGCACAACGCGATCCAGATTAGCTGTATAGATAATACTGTATAGGTGTACCTACGTAAACAGTATACGAGTTACCCACAAAGGATAATTTCGTTTGCTTTTGTCTTTGTACCGGATAAATAATACACTGGAATTAATAAGCGTCAGAGTAGGGACTACTTTCGTTTAGTTGGATATTTCCAGGAATGATATTTACTTGAGAAGCAGGTAGCCCCTGCGTCGAGTTTCCAGTTCATATATAAAAATATGAGTTTACGTAACGTTAACTGTGACAACTCACAAAACTATATGAGGAATACGCAGTGTCATTAATCGTGACTGTAAAAACCTAAAAATGTAACATGAGCGTACCTAGAGGTCCACGATAGATTATTTACAAATGTGTTGTCTTTGCACTTGTGTGTTATGAGCGCGAATAGCTCGATGCATTAATAGCGAAATATATTCATTATCGTCAATAAACAATGTCGATAGCATGAAATAGTCAAACCCGCGCAAAGCCAATAACAACGAATATTATCAAGCGGTTCCAACCGGGTGATTTCGCAAACCAATTTTTGCGATTTATCGGCCCAGTCTACGAAGCTGGACTTCCAGAATTAAAATCCTGGTACGGTCATTTGTTATTTATGTGAATTATAAACGAATGAAGATATTTCTACTTTGTTTTTTCTTAATTTGCAGATAACGTGATTTGTGTAAGATTGTCCCTGAACTACATTCAATTATTTATTTGAGCGTCAAATGCTTTGTAGTAATGAAAGTGGCCAAATAAGTCCCCAACGTTTGACTGCTAGACTGCTAGGTACCTAGTTTTTGACACTGGCTTTGCTTATTCTCTGTACTATTTATAAATAGCCGCCTGGGGTAGTAAGAATACATTTCTCAGCACCCCAAAAGTCGTCGTGGGTGTCGTAAGAGTGGATAGTTAGCTATCTACTCTTACGAGTGGATATAAGAGTTATTGACCATTAATTTATTGAAGATTGATGATGGGCAGCAGCGTCATTATAGTAGACACACTACTGCGATCGCCAATCCGAGGCCAGAGTGACGATTGCGGGCATGGGGAGAGGCTATATACAGCTGTGAACGGAGGTAGGGTGACAATGTGATGATATACTTATTCGATTCCCGATTTTCCACCGAACGGACGGAGTCGGACCACGCCGGGGCGCAATTTTATTGCCCGAAGCGATAGAGTTCAACTGAAGCCGTTCGCATCTGCGACAAGCCACAAACCGATCGGTTGCAGCATCAGTTGCAGTCGTACAAATTTAATGTGAAATGCCGAATCCGCCAACCTAAAGTTTTAAAAGCCAAAACTTTATTTAGCAAATGTATTCGCAATAATGATTTCAAAAATATCCTTTCACTATCACACCCTTAAATAAAAGCCACGGGAATAAGTACCTCACTACCAACTCATTGGTCTCATTAGACGTGGTAAAATTAATCAGAGGACATGTGGAAATTTCTTACGGCCATTTCACATTGCATACGCAGGTGTCTCTAATTGTGTAAGTTTACGTACAGTCAGCATTAGGTACCTACCTAAATACATTAAATATACATGTCTGAGCACCATAAAGTGCGTATTCGTACATTTCTTAACACTTTTCTCTTACGAATAAAGTCAAAATAATTCTCTTAGTATCAAAGGATTTTCAGTTGTTCAAATCTGCTCTCGTAGTGAAGAACGCAGTAATCGACAAAATTAAGATTTTGACTTTTTTCGAAAAATTAAACCTGTAAATCAATATCTATATATGTATATTTTTTTCATAATTTTTAAATGTACAGAACATAGACTTTTAGTAAGTAATAATGCAGTATTTGATCAAAATATTTTTAAAATACTAGGTTAAAATGCAGTATTAAACTCGTACTAAAAATAAATGCAGTATTAGGTCGATTACTGCATTTTACAAAAAATATAATGAAAAATATCTACAACGCTAAACTAGGCTGAACCGTAGTACGTGCTATTGCTGCGTTTTACCGTAGTATAACGAAACGAAAGGGTCGGCGTGTCGCACAGGTCAATACTGCAGTTTAAAAATACAATACACAAAATTACTAAAACACAGTTTTATTTTCTCTTCTATTTTCTGATCTTGTAAACATGATAATCAATACCTAGTACCTAGTTTTGGGCATATTTTAATGTATTTTTTAAATAGTCTGTGCCATATAGTTTCTGACATAAAGTTAAACTGCATTCCTTCTTTGAAAACTTATTTTAAATTGAACTGCCATTCAAGAATGAAATGCAGTAATTTATGTAGTCTAGATATAAATGCAGTATTCGACGCTTTTACTGCATACTTATCTAGCATGTATCGCGTGTAGCAAAAAAAAAATGCAAAGATAAGTTGCAGTAATCGACTTTAAAATCGAATGTGTACATATATTCTAACTTTTAATATTACAATATCATTGAACATATTATATAACAGTTTTAGAAAACACAAAATATAATTATTTCGTCTCGCTAGACGCTTAGTTTTAAAGAAAACCTTAAATCAAGTTTATCTCGAAATGACGTTTTTGCAATTACTGCATTTTTCACTACGAG
>JALPQI010024991.1:0-13868 GCA_025490895.1 Thaumatotibia leucotreta
CACGTTTTACAATTACTGTTTTTGGGTCATTGTCAGACCGAAAAACAAAAGTTGTCCACTCGGTGGTCAAAAGTTAACAGCTTTTATAAATCTATGTTACGATTTTATTGCATAGGGATATAGACCGGGGAACCTAGTTGTGCCGTCAATTGTTTCATTCCAAAATTAGTACAGGAATTCCTTAACTTTAGGCATGTCCACCGAAAAGACGATAACCTAAATCTTACAATGACCCTTTTATAAGATGTATTGTATTTTTTAAGATTTCATGCAAAAGATACTTAATTATTCAATCTGGTACATTTATGAATTTTAATATTGTACTGAATTAAAAACGGTTGGCAACAATGTTTTTTGAAATTCAACATTCCGTATTGCGGCTCCTTTGTTTATAAAGAAATCTAAACCAAACATATTTACTTTATTCAAAACAGCATCATGTATAAATATGGCTCATGTGATTGATGCATTCGAATATATTTTTTATTCAAAAAGGTTGCAAATCCTAATACGGCAGTTTTGATGAATGAAAAATCAAATTTAAGGGGATATTTTAAAATTAAAGCTGCCACATTCCGTTTTGCGACTCCTTTTTATATAAAGAAACATAATATTTACGTATTTATTTTATTCAAAACGGCCACATCTACAAATATGACACTTTTGCTTACATATTTTTTAACGTTATCACTTATTTTTTAGTTTCATGGCACTTTTTCACAAAAATGTCGTGCGTTTTGGTCGACAGTCGAGTCGCAACTGACAAAATGGCAGTTTAGCACTGAAATTAGTCTCGAAAGAGCGATAGTGCAAAAAGGGCACCTGCATAATTTTGATACTTACTAACGTCAAATCGACAGGTGTCTTAGTGTCACGTAAAATATTAGTGCTTATACCCAACTAGCAAAACAGTCATATAACATCGAGCTTACTCAGCGAATAAGTCGTATAAAAGTCATATAAACGCGAATTACACAGTACCTATCGTATAAAGGCAGCTTATACAGCAATATGTCGTATAAAAGTCATATAAACGCAAATTACACAGTACCTGTCGTATAAAGCCAACTTATACAGCAATAGCATAATAGTCGTATAAGATGTCATATACACGTTTATACGACTTTCTTATATGATTTAAGAGTCATATAAGAAGTTGCTGAAAAAGACACATTTATAAAACGCTTATATGACTTTTTTGCCGAGTAGCAAAAACTTATATGGCTGACTTATGACTTGTGAGAAATAGTCGAGTAAACGTAACGCAGTTGCTATTATATGGCTATTGTGAATGAAGTCATATAACAGCTAATTATATATATTGTTTAATAAAAGTGTTTTAGTCAGCATCTTGACATCTTTTATGACTAAAGAGTCATATAAGATTAATGCTGAGTAACCTGCTTTTACATGGCGCTTACTTGACTATTTGTCGAATAATTACATCTTATATGACCTATGCTCGAGTAAATGGAAAAATAATTGCTATTATAGAACTTTTTGGTTTCAGCTGTTACTTTTATATGATTAACGTATCTACGTGTAGGTGTCATGGCGCTTAAACCACTAAACTTGCTATATAAGAACTAATACGAAGCAGTTATATGATATGTTAATCGTATACATGTCATGTAGTAGTTTCCTTCGTAATAATTAAAAATATTTATTTAATTTATATTGTAATAACTAATAATTAAAGTGGCGCGTTCATTATTTACTACTAAATATAGTATACTTTATCAGTAAAGTGGTATTCGCAATACATTTTCACCATTAGGTAGAATTTATAATGCCAATTATAACATGGTCATATATTACTTAGACAGCTCTTTCAAAACATACTCCTGCATTAAGTGATTAAATTTTGTTTACACCAGCTAGCACTAACAAAATTATATGCACGAGCAAGTTGTCAATCCGTCTTCTGTTTAGTTTCGCTGGACACTTTTATTCCACAAATTTCGCATATAAGTAGCAATTATATGATCAATAAATAACTAACTCAACGGTTATATGGCTCTTATATGATTATAAGTCATATAAAAGCTATATAAGTCGCTATTATTCAGCTAGTTAGCTATAAAGTGGTCACGGCGATGATAATTATATGACTAATAAGTGGTGGCAGTTTCAGTTAAATGGCTTTTATATGGCTAAAAAGCTGAGTAATATGGGCCCAAATCGCGTTATATAAACGTAATTATTACGTTTTTATGACCAATTTCATAAGCTAAAAGCCTGAATATGTTACGTTTCCGCGACGATTATATGACGAAATTTTGCTAGTTGGGTAATGTCGATTTTGCAATAAAATCATTTTTCACGGTTTTTGAGTTGTGTCGCTTTTGTATTTAATGGACGATATGTCACGGCTGCTTCTCGTGTCGAAGGTTCAATTCATTCAAATTGCAGTTCTCAATGTTCTCATCGACCTGTGAACTGTCAAATCCGGCTTCCTTCGATTAAATTACCTACCTTTGACGGCAACTATTCGAAATGGATGGAGTTTCGTGATACCTTTGATTCACTTATTAACCAAAACGAATCCATCCCTACAATAAACAAATTTCATTATTTACGAGCGTCTTTGGAGGGTGGAGCAGCTATAGTCATAAAGTCTATTGAGTTTTCAAGTGCAAATTACGAAATCGCATGGGATTTACTATGCGAACGTTACAACAATGAAAGAATTCTCATCAATAACCACATTAAGTCGTTGTTTAATTTTGAACCTATTCCTAGGGAATCCCATAAAGCCCTTAGGTACATGATTGACTTCTATTCCAAAAACCTACGTGCTTTACATACACTCAAAGAGCCCACCGACAGTTGGGACACATTAGTGATATACATGATGGTGTCGAAGCTAGATGGCACCACTAGTAGGAAGTGGGAAGAACACAAAAACACACTTAAGGTTTCTCCTAAACTCGATAATTTCTTGATCTTTCTTCGTAATCGAGCGGATGTTTTGGAAACAATACAATACAGTTCTTCCACACAAAAATACGACAAACCTACTGACCAAACTAAAGAAAATAAATATGTCAAAACAATGCTAGGTTCAAGTGACAACAATAATATAACAAATACAAGTAAATACAGTACAAAAACAAATATAACATGTTCGTTTTGCAAACAAAATCATTTCAATTACGAGTGTGACAAATTCAAGGAAATGTCATTGGATTGCCGACAAAGTGAAGTCACTAAATACAATCTATGCAAAAATTGTCTGCGTCCTGGCCATCATCACTCTCGTTGCCGCTTAGGCACTTGCAGAAACTGCAATGAAAAACACAACACATTATTACACGTTGAAACAAATGACCAAAATGAGACCCCATCTGGAAACACAAATAGTAATTATATGACAACTGCGATGTCTTCATTCACTCCAGATAACAAGGGTCATGTGCTTTTATGTACTGCTCAAGTGAAGTTAGTAAATCCTATAACAAAGGAATGTCACACCACTAAAGCCATTCTAGATCCTGGGAGTCAGTCTTCCTATATATCCACAACAATGCTAAGAAGATTGAACCTCACCTACAACAAAATTGACCCGAACCGCATAACTGGCTTAAATAACTGCATAATTGGCAGTGCTTCTAAACAGTGTGTCGTTCAGGTTCAATCTAGAACTGGTAAATTCGAAATGGATCTTGCTTGTCTGGTCATGCCAGAGATAACTCGGCCCACGCCAAGCATAGAAATAGACATTTCTCGTTTTGATATTCCAGTGTCCTTTGAATTAGCGGATCCCAGTTTTTATCAGCCATCAGAAATTCATTTATTACTGGGACTCGATGTGTTTTGGGACATTGTAGACACTAAGAAAGTGCCTCTAGGAAAAAACAAACCAACCCTCAAAGAGTCTAAACTAGGTTGGCTTGTTTCTGGTCCGACAGGTCAGGACTCAAGTTCTTCTACTCGATGCAACTTTTCACGTTTAAATGATGGTCGCTTCGGAGTCAAGTTTCCACTCCGTGGGGCCCCGGAGGATGCCTTAGGCAACTCTTATTATATAGCTCGAAGGCGCCTTTTCAACGTTGAAAGGAGACCAAACAAATCTAACATGAAACAAAATTATGCTACTTTCTTAAACAGTACGAGAACTTAGGTCACCTGACTGAAACGGAGCGTTCAGTTTTTTGGCACATTCCACATCATTTCATTAGTTTAATATCTGAAGACTAAATCTATATTCTAGTCTGACAGCACAATCGCTTAGCACAAGGTTGGCTTAAGACTTGTCTTCCAAACTCTAAAGATATTAGTTTGTTGTGTGATTATTTGATTATGGTGGGAAGGACCCTGCTTCCTTAAGAAGCAAGAATCAGAATGGCTTTCAGCCAAACATATTGACGCCCAATGCCAAAAATTAAATGCTTATGACTACACATAGGTACACAAATTACACAATCGAATTGTAACGTAGTTCCGATTAATCGATATTTATAACTGCTTACTTTACAACGTGCATTGTCAATATGAGCAGCGACACCCAATTCTCATAGATAGCAAGCATGTGTTCTCACCAGCTCCTCGTGTGACACCTGCTCCACCCTTCACAAACTGTGGAACCCATTTTGCCTACCCATTTCTAATTTTAAGTAAGAAGGGTTTGGAGCCAAAACTACTAAATGTTATTTGTGTATATTTGTCTGCCTTTCGACAAAGGCTGTCCACCTTCAGGTTGTCAGTAACCTCAGCTCAAACGCCTTTATCATGTGTTTGCGTAGATTGAGTGCTAGACGTTGTAAGCCAGAAAATATTTATTGTAACAATGGTAAAAACTTTGTAAGTGCCAATAATGAATTGAACAGAATGTTGCAAACGTGCAAGCGACAAATTGGAGAGTTTGCTTGCAGTGAGGAACTTAATTCTACTTTTCTCCTGCTTACTCTCCAAACTTCGGCGGAATCTGGGAGGCAGCAGTTAAATCTGCAAAGCACCCTTTAAAACGTATTGCCGCTAATACCAGTTTAACGTTTGAGGAATTAGTAACTTTGTTTTCGCAAATTGAAGCAATCATGAATTCGCGTCCTCTGAACTTGCTCCACTCACGCCTGGACACTTCCTTGCCGGGCGACCTTTGATATCTCTACAGTCACCTGAAGTAATGACAATGACGGTGAACAGATACCAACTCGTACAACGATTACGACAATACTTCTGGACACGATGGACTAAGGATTATCTATCTACACTCCAATAGCGTCTCAAGTGGAAGACTACTAAGATTAACGATTTAGTTATGGTGAAGGATGACCAGCTACCGTCAATTAAATGATTACTTGGTCGCATTGTAAATCTGTACCCTGGCGACGATGGAATTTGCAGAGTCGTCGACATCAAGACAAAGAACGGCATCGTAAAGCGAGCCGTCTCCAAGCTGTCAGCTTTAGGTCTTCTTGAAAGCTAGGCTTTCAAGCCGGGGCAGCATGTCAACGATCCAACCTTCGTGATTCTTATTATACTTTATTTTTTGTCTATGTTTTCTATCCAAATTCAAATACTTGTCATATTGCTGTTTCTTACTTACTAATGTCATTCGTTAAATATATTCATTAAACAATTGTAGACAAGAACAAGAATCTTTTAATTATCTTCGAAGTAAACTAGGATGTGAACTACGGAACATCTAGCAGCATCCCGGTTTACTACAATAATCAACATTGAAAATGTACAAAAAATTGATTGCGAATTGCACCGTACAACAAGTCAAACTTTGACTGATCGTTTCATGCATATATGCATGCTGATTGGTCGAGTTATGTCTCGAAGAGATACTCAGTTTTATTGTTTATGCGAGCGACATAAGCGAAACCATTGAAGGCACACTTAGATTTTTTTAATTAATGCCATGAAATCGGGGTTTTTCGCCAGTGTGCGCGGGTCTAAGTTTCACCAATACAAGAAGGGACAGTGTGACGAGTATAATTTTAAGAATGAGAAAATGTAATTGTTATTTTATTGCATTCGTCTCTTTTAATAAAAAAAAATACTTTATAAGCAAACCTGTGTGTGATCACTAGTATTTAAAACTAATATCGATAAGTGAATTTATCTATATACGAGTAGGAAGTCCCTAGCTGTCAAGAAGATTGCCCCACGGTATGCGATGTCTGATGATGGTCCTGTTTTGTCCATTTATCGAGCTATCTACGCGTCACATTCGCACTTGCATCTTGTCAGAATGTGACGGCAGCGCCGATAGACGATTAGACTCGGTACCATCATGACATGGCTTATTAATTATGAGTTAAATTGTGTTTTGACCTTATTTATGCGTATCTACTTTTCACCAAAACTTCGAGGTTGAGTCACATAGTCATCGACATACTTAACATTCACTTGGTAACCGAAGCCATCAGCCAAAATCAGTAGCAAATCCAGAATAATCAAACCGTTTTAGTTAGTTAGTTAGTTAGTTACGAGTATACTGGGCTTTTTCCGCAACTCGACAACCATTGTGCCTTTTTTGTGTGATAGCGAGGTAGCCCTATTCTAACCATCCAAGCTCCTCCACGAAACTCAGTGTATGTTTCAGGTTGCTAAATGCCTCCTTTAGTGTATGTGGAGTCCCCAAGTACCTACTCCTGTATACCTCTACCTGTTTACAATTTAGAAGAATATGTTTTGCTGTTTCCTCCTCTTCCATGCAGGCCCTGCACGTAGGACTATCTGTTTTGCTCATATTGTGCAGGTTTTGTTTCAAACCGTCTTCAATTATATCTCACCTAGCATACTCCACATCAGCAGACACATGGTACTTGGCGGCAGCGTCGAAGTCCTCCTCCGTCCTGTTGACGGGAGGTTCCACGCCCTGCAGCTTCTCCCGCAAGCGCCAGTAGTGGCAGTTGTAGTTCTCAGGAGTGGTGGTGCCGCGGAAGACACCGTAGCGGAGTATGTCTCACCTAGCATAC
Organism: Thaumatotibia leucotreta; assembly: GCA_025490895.1. NCBI lineage: Eukaryota > Metazoa > Arthropoda > Insecta > Lepidoptera > Tortricidae > Thaumatotibia > Thaumatotibia leucotreta. The sequence continues at coordinate 6,933 of JALPQI010024991.1, forward strand.
TCCACATCAGCAGACACATGGTACTTGGCAGCAGCATCGAAGTCCTCCTCCGTCCTGTTGACGGGAGGTTCCACGCCCTGCAGCTTCTCCCGCAAGCGCCAGTAGTGGCAGTTGTAGTTCTCAGGAGTGGTGGTGCCGCGGAAGACCTGTAGCGGAGTATGTCTCACCTAGCATACTCCATATCAGCAGACACATGGTACTTGGCGGCAGCATCGAAGTCCTCCTCCGTCCTGTTGACGGGAGGTTCCACGCCCTGCAGCTTCTCCCGCAAGCGCCAGTAGTGGCAGTTGTAGTTCTCAGGAGTGGTGGTGCCGCGGAAGACCTGTAGCGGAGTATGTCTCACCTAGCATACTCCACATCAGCCCAAAACTAACTCCCTTACTCATAAACGTCTAGGTGGCTTATGATTAGACATCGGATTCCGTGGGGCGAATTTTCTTGACAGCTACGGACTTCCTATACTGATTAACTCATTTATCGATACAGATCATTTAAGATACTAGTTCTACATACTAGTAACCGCCCCCAATATTGTATGTATTTTTTATAACTAGGTACTATGTATTGTTGGTCTGAATAAAACGCAATTATACAATGCTGAAAGTAAAAACATTAAAAACACTATTTCGGATACAAAAAGTTGAATAACTTTTTTTCCCGGTTGATACATACGGAAAAATTACATATTTAGAAAAGTAAGATTTAATTCTTTATTCTAAAGCTAGTTTGGTCTCTGTACGCGAAAAATCGTAAAGCGGGTCAAAAACGCCCAATGACCTTTGTAGCAAAAACCAGAATAAACAAACCGTCTTCAAATATGTCTCACCTAGCATACTCCACATCAGCAGACACATGGTACTTGGCGGCAGCATCGAAGTCCTCCTCCGTCCTGTTGACGGGAGGTTCCACGCCCTGCAGCTTCTCCCGCAAGCGCCAGTAGTGGCAGTTGTAGTTCTCAGGAGTGGTGGTGCCGCGGAAGACCCCGTAGCGGAATAGATCGAGGGTGTATGCGAAGGGAAGGAAGACTATTTTGTCTATGCCCTGGAATTAGGAAAATACTAGAACTATTTTATGTTGGTTCCAATCTACGAACAAATAAAACATGGAAGCCACACGCCACATTAAATTGGCTTTCAAAAACGGTCCTGAATTTTAGTTGACAAGTGTCACCCCCTCTTCAATGCATCACGGCAATGAATTTCAATGTCAACCTATAAAAACTTAAACCGACATTTGTGATTGGTCCATCAAAGTTTTGATTGGCTATACGAGTATTCTATAAACATTTGTCAAAGATATTGCGCCGGAATATGAGCAGCGTTAAGAAAACCGCTATGTCCTGCCCATCTTGGCACAATTGTACAATAAAATTGATTCTGGAGGCATTTTTGAGCTGGCGTTAGACATCCATGTTATATATGGTCGCAAGTTCCAATAATGTATGTAAGTGATACTAAATATGGCAAATTTTGTGATAACTTGGTCACTAAATTCTTAAGAACATACTGATAAGTTAGACATTCATTAAGCGGGTGATTAGTATTTAACTGCGACCATACATAACATGGACGTCTAACGCCAGCTCAAAAATGTCCCCAAAAACAAATTGTTCAATTGTGCCAAGATGGGTAGGAGCGCTATCCGCTTTCTTAACACCGCGCATATTTTGGCGCAATATCTTTGACAAATGTTTATAGAATATAGCCAATCAAAACTTTGATCGACCAATTACAATTCGATATTGAAATTCATTACAGTGATGCATTGAACAGGGGGTGTCGCTTTTATTTATTTATTTTATTTATTTGGGGCATCAACAGCAGTACATGAAAAATTTACAAAAACTGAACGTACAGTAAACAAAGCCAATAAAAGATGTCCACAAAAATACAATGAACATGCAATAACAAGATATATCGTGCGGCTTCCATGTTTTACTTTTTCGTAGGTATTTAATATGACAACGGAGCTTACTATTAGTAGTATTTTGTAATAGTAGAGAAGTATCATGGAAAATATCAAAATATAAACTACTTATTTATGTGGGAATATTAGTATTCTACATAGATTTTGATGTTCCTACTATATTTAGCTCTCTACAAAGGTTTAATGAAGCAGAGAGGTGGCAATTCTCAACAAAATACACGACAAAATGTAGGAATATTTACCATTTTGTAAAGTTGATTGATCTCAGTCTGTTCATCTTCTGTGTCGTTCTTGTTGATAAGCCCAACGCTGCGCAAGTGCTTCGGCGATGATACCGACAGAGCTATTGTGTCGCCTACTGCTTCGTGGAAACCTGGAAAGTTTACATTTATTTTATCAATTGTTCAACTAGAATTGATTGGTGATGTGATGACTACATTGTTAAGTAATACGAATATTTATGATGATATAAATGAATAAATAACAAAAAAATTCAGATTACAAATTAAGTCTTTAGAACATAGATATATTATGTTAGGGCTGATAAAATGAGCACACAAATAAAAGTATTTGACTATGATATAACTCAAAAAAGATAATATATTATTATTTTGTGAAGGAACAAATCAGTTGAACTACTTAAAATTTTTTTTTGGTTTAAATAATGTCACCTATAATTTATTTGCATGCATTATACTATACAATACCATATTTAAATAATCCCATCAAAAAAAAACTTTCATGTTTTTGCACATATTAAGATGTTTATTTAGTATGGGTAGCGAAATGGTTAGTTCAGTAATTAATTCGTGTTTGAAATAAATTTTCAATAAAATGTAACTCTGCGTTGAAATGAAATATTCTAGTTCTTAGCAACATCCCCAATAGCTTTCTTAGTATTATTTACACTTAACTTAACCTTAAGCACACACAGACAAAACGATCCCATAAAAACTCAGACCCACTATTCACCTGGATTTGCGCCCGACCTGAACACAAAAGGCTGGTTCACATACTGTAGGTAATACTGCACATGTCCCATCTCATGATGAACGGTTCTGAACATTCCCGAATCGATGGTCGTACACATTTTGACCCTATAAATAAACTTAAAGTTACCTGGGTTAGCTCCGTCGCGAAAAACGACCGGCTGATGTTTGTATTGAAGGAAGTACTGAATGTGACCCATTTCGTGGTGTGTTGTTTGGAAATATTCATAATCTACTGTTGTGCACTGCTTGATCCTTGAAATTAAGCCAGATATTAGAAGATAACAGATAATTTAGAAAATTCCGTGCATGATCAGACAAATCACTTTGATCTACTGAAAACAGCCAATGATTTTGAAACAAACTTTTAAAATATTGCAGCAAATCAAAACAACCACCACCTTAATTGTCAAGCAAAACAACATCTGCATGCGTTACGTTCATGTCAACTTTTCAATACCTGAAATCTTCACCATCATAAAAGTCCCAAGCAGAGGCATGGCAAACGATATCCCTATCTGTAGGTTTCTCAATGATAGAGTTTTTCCAGAATTTCTCAGGCATTGGCGTCAGCTTCAGAGACCTGAAGAAATTGTCTGACATCTGGAACATTTTAAGAGCTGTGTAGTTTTGATCCTTCATCGCTTGTGTGATATCGAGTTCCTTCTTGTCTGGGTAGGGGCGTGTGAATGATTCTATGTTGTTCCATGTTTGAGCCCACATATTGCCTGAAAAAAGTTTTTGTTATACCATTTAGTACTTATGGAGAATAGTGTATGTAGCTTACCAAAGATTGTATTTCGATTTTTAAGTTCAAATGAAGAGTAGTTTTATACAATTGAGCATATTAATCTATATTATGAAAATGATGCCACTCGTTTCAACTATTGTAGGCACGGGTTGTAAATTAACATATTTTACAAGTCAAGTTTATAATTATAATAGTCATATTTTCTTTTGTCATCCACATTCACTGTGCAATTAGATAATTATGATAGTTGAGAGTTTTATAAAAGAAAATGACTATTACTGCAATAATAGTGACGGGTAGTGAACAACTTATTGAAGATAATCCTTTACGTTCGATGCACAATAAACAAGCCCAGCCCATCAGGTCAAGGTCAGCTCATAGAAATGATTATCCCCCACATTCTTAGAAACATTCAAGTTATTAAGTAGCTAGCTTGTGTCCCCTATCACTAAATACAAAACTCAATTGATAAAATAAGAACAAACAATAATTCGCTGATGCGGTTTGTATTTTTACGCATAGCAGCATTAGTATCTTTGGGAGTTTATCCACTGACATGCTTCATATAGCTATTGCAACATGTTATAACTCATTTTACATAGAAAATCAAAGCATGTGAGTAGCTATACGAAAAAGCCTCAGTATCTTACCTAACAAATGCGCAGGAATAGGTCCCTTAGCAGACACGACCTCAGGTCCGTATTTATCCCGCAGCTGTTTCCTCACATACGCATGCAGCTGCTGATATAGTGGCTTCACGTCGTTCCACAGCTTCTCCAGCTGGGCCTCGAAGTCGTTCACTTCGTAGTCGGACTGCCACCATTCGGCTACGTCTTTGTAACCTGGAACATGATGGTAAATCCACAAGAATAATTATGTTGGGGATAATCAGTATTAACATTCTTGCAGTAGTTTTATGGTCTTTGTAAGACTTTGATAGGAAAGAAAGCTATCCGCCATGTGGTGACGGTAGTTAAAATAAATTTCTTACCACCCCTAATCTTCCCATGGGTGTCGAAAAAGTTGACAAACGGATTGAAGTGTCAATAAATATTCGTTTTTAATCATTGATGATGGGCAGCAGCTTCATCTTAGTAACGCCAACCCGCAGCGTGGCAATTATGGGAATTTACCTCCTAATGCCTATCTAAGTCTACAGCCAGTAGTAAACCGAGGTGGCTGATGATGAAAGCCATATTTAAATTTATCATTTACTAGTAGATTTGGTTCATAATTTTGGTGAGAAATCTGAATACATTTTTGTTAACTGTAAAATATAAATTCAACACAACGAGTCTTCGGTATAAGGAATAGATTGCATGATTATTCAGAGAAACCAGTCGAGAAGTGAATAGGCAATAAATAGCTTTGATGATGATGATGACATAAACGAGTGCATTTGATCGATAGCGGTCAGAGCGTACTAATGATTTTTTATTGTGATTTCTGAAGATTTTCCATTTTTTTTACTTTCCGCATATTGCAAATATTGAATGAACAAACTGTGTGCCAAATCCTTTAAAAACAGCCAAACTGGTTGAGCGACAATTATTGAACTTTGTTTGAAACCCAAACCAATCGACGCAAGAAATTTCGCTGATTCTGAATGTACAAGGTTTATCAGTTTTAGCTTTCAACTCTCGAAAGTTGTTCACTTTGTTTACAAATCTGCCGTCATAACGTAAAAGGGCACATTTAACATTTGGATAAAATTGCAAAAATTGACTTTGAATATTTTACTGTTTCTTGCCAAATACAGGTATATAAACGCACAGTAGTAACATTATTTTGAATGAAGAAACTTTCGTGAACAATACATTGGTTCTTCTGTAAACATATTTTTTTTATTTTGATTTAATTTGTTTGAGATAAATGAAAAAAATCCATTTTACTTAGTATATTAAATCGTTCAAAAATACTATTGCAAAACATAAAAGGCATAACTAACCAAATGAGCCTTTTTATTCTAACACATTCAAGCAGTCTTACCGAAAATTAGAAAAAAAGAGCACAACCTATAATGTAATGTAATTTGTACCTCTTTATTGTACAAATTAATTTATTTTAATAAAGTATAGATTGTTAAAAGACATAATTTAAACATACTATTTTATTTCGTTTGGTTGGATAAGGTAATAAAATACTACTTGCAAATAAATGGATAACTTAAATATGTAAAAGCCCCAGGTGAGGACAGAGCTACAACTGAGCTCTTAAGGGCAGGGGGAACCCCTGAAGAACTACCGCCCTGCCGTCCTTTGTCTAAAACCTATCTAACCCACAAATTGTAGTTTTGAGTTATGAGCAAAAAACCTTAAAGTTAATATTTCTAGAAAATATTAAGATTTATTCCGAACTTCTCTTATAAAAAAATTAAAACTAAATTCAGGCTTACATTGTATGTGCACCATTTTAAAAACGAATGTAATATTTATGAGAAATTATCGTTTTTGTGTTTTAGCGTTGCAAAGAATTACAAAAATGCAAACGATTTTACCTTTAAAACCCCGTTAAGTATACCTTTGCCGTTTTATAGCGTTGCATAATTACCAGTTCATATCTAAATAACGGGTAAGTACTTAACGTGTTTATAGTATTGTTTTTATACTTTGCAGAATACGCAATGCATAGCTTAATAACGACTAAGTCACTTTAAGAGTTTATAGTACTTTATGTGTAGGATTACTAGTTAAAAAAAGATTGATATAAACACGCTACTGGACTTTAGCTGTTTTTTAACTAAGGAATGACTGTGAAAATCATAGCTAGTTGTATGAATTCCTAAGCATAAAACACGTTACATGACAGATCATTCCCGATAACTAGGTTATAATCTTGTAATGTTATCCAAATGGTTTATTTATTGTTATAGCAAGTCCTCGTTAACCTATACTTTACAAGTAACAATTAAAGGGATTTAATCATCATCATCATCATCATTTCAGCCGAAAGACGTCCACTGTTGAACATAGGCCTCCCCCAAAGATTGCCACAATGACCGGTCCTGCGCCACCCGCATCCAGCGGACCTGCATTCACCAGGTCATCAGTCCACCTTTTAGGGGGCCTACCCACGCTACGCCTTCCGGTACGTGGCCGCCACTCAAGAACCTTCCCGCCCCAACGGCCATCGGTTCTACGCGCAATGTGCCACTTCCACTGCCACTTCCGTTACTTTGGTTCTGCTGCGGATGGTCTCATTTTTAATCCGATCACGCAGAGAGACTCCTAGCATAGCCCTCTCCATTGCCCTTTGGGTGACTTTGAGCCT
>JALPQI010024992.1:0-15912 GCA_025490895.1 Thaumatotibia leucotreta
ATCAAAAAAAGCTCCAACATAATATGCAAATTAAATAGAGTCAATTATCTGTGGTTGTATTTAGATTGGTAGTTTAGTTACATTAGCTGTCTGTCAGAATAAGACAGTTAAAAATTCTCTATTCTATCATATGTTTTGTGTTCCTACTGTGTATTTGCTAAACTAGATATTAAGTAAATCTTGCCTTTAGCCGATTCTCTTTAACATACAATTACTTGGTATATTCTTGTTTTAAGCCATGTTAAACCTGCTATAATCTTGAATAAGGTGTTATAGCAGGTAGGGTGTTAGTTATTTTTACATTTCTGTAGTGTTATAGTCAATAAAGGTGCTCTTAGAAGAAATAGGGACACCTATACCAAGGGTGGCTATTTTCAACCATTTTTGTAAAATTTTATGTCATCAATGTTATGAACATGTTTGTTTAAATTGATTTTATATACTTATCCAAGGCTAGTATTAGTTATTTACCTATTAACCTTGTTTTCCCGCCCAACCGTAATGACGTTTAAAGATGAACAAACTTTTACATGAGACCTGACAGATAATGTTACACATCTTGTCAGTTTATGCACATGGTGATTATTTTTTAGACGGAATCGTACCTATTTATTTTGTTCGGTAAATAAAAACAAAAAATATATATGAAAACTTTTCTCAATTCCTAGTTAAAGTTAATTGTTTTAATGTAAAGTATTATGTGTTAAAATATCGGCAACTAATAAAAAAAACACCTTATATATATTATTAGTTAGTATACTTGTCTTACATCAAAAATTGAGGTATATTATTAAAAACAAAAGTACTCATTCCATTCAAATTGAGAAGCTTTTGTAGTATGCTATGCGAAAAAAACATATTTCATATTATTAGTTTTATAGACTAATCTTCAGTAAAAGTTCCTCTTTATGGGTTCACAAAAATCCTTTCCTTGGGAATTTTATATAGACAGATAGGTTCACCTAATCAAATCAAATGTCATAATGTCATTGAACAAAACTATATCTATTGATAACTGCATACAGGTACTAAGTGGACTATACTTATTTTGCTGAAAACAGACATTTAGCAAATGTATCCCTACAAAATAGACAACCAAAAGTAGACACATGACACATCAGTCCATTAATTAACAAAATTACGCATTTTATGTTTGGTTTTATATTTCACTTTATGTGCACCATTCATCCAATATATCCACTAAAATGTGTACCTATCTAACAAATGACCTGCTTCAGTATCATGTTTATGGATTCTGCTATATTATTGGTTTGAAATATGTGATTCAACTAAATAATTTAAAATGATCATTTGTAAAAATAGAGAGGTTCAGAACAACAAAGTGAACCATAAATTGAAACAAGGCGTTCATTTTTAGATTACGCTGCAAACTCTGCAGAGTCTACAACCTGGGCAGCAGGGTCATTTGTTGTTAAAGCCTGAGAATGGGCAATACCAGTTGCTGAGGGTGGGCCCCGCGCCCGCAGCCAGCTCGCTGGCGCCGCCCGCGCAGACCATCCGGCTCTCGACCGTGCCGGCAGTAAGTAGGCACACCAACTCCGCAATTCACCGAAACTTTGAAATTGGACAAGCGCTTGCACTTACTCACTTTGAAAAGTCCAACATAAGTAGGCACTGTGTCCGTTTGTCCAGTTTTAACTCATCCTATGTGCATGTACAAACCTGGTGAAGGTGCATGTTCTAAGGTAATTAACAAGGTAAGCTAATGGAAATACAGCTAATATCATCACATAATGATAATTTATATGTTAAGATTTATGACTTATCTGTGCATTTTGTTCACTTGTTGAGCGGAGCAGTGCTTAATTTGATGACAACATTATTCAAGTTTTTTTACTCTAGTTGTCTCTTTACTTCGCTTGAGAATGTTGAAGCTTTGACTCACGATTAATATGGTTTAGCATGGCCATCTGCAAAATGTAGAAAGATATTGAGTGTGAGCATTGATTCCAGCATCCCGGTGTGCAGACAGTCTCGACGAGCGTAGCGGCCGCTCAGATGCAGGGCCAGATGGCGGCCAACGCGGTGGCGGCGCCGGCGGCCGTGGCCGCGCCCGCGCCCGTGCCTCCGCCCCAGGCACCAACTGTTACTACACAGGTACCAGGACCTGACATATTCTTTATAAACATGTTAGATATCCATTACCAAACTAGAATAGGCAAATTTATAGATGTCTTCCACATTCGTCACACCTTTATGTGCTTTATTTTCAATGAGTCAGATGTGTGTGTTGTCAATTTTATACTCCTAGGCTATATGTAGTTTTAAAACTGGAAATGAAATTTTAACATATTTAACGCAAAAATTTTTGAGAACACGAGGTTCGTCACATACTAGCAATAATATAATAATATTAATATATTATGTACTGTATGTAGCTGTTAGAGAGAGCTCCAAATATTTTAGGTATTCTTGATGTCGAGCTATGGTAAGATAAGATCATTATGCACATGTATGCATGAAAATGTGTCCATTCTAGTTGAATTATTAGGTTTAATATACAGTAATAAAAATTTGTCAATATTTCATTATTTTCAGAAACCTTCAGACAACACGAAAGAAAAATGTAGAAACTTTTTGGCAAATCTTTTGGACCTGTCCAGCAAAGAGCCGAAGTCGGTTGAAAGAAACGTGAGAAATCTCATCCAAGAATTGATTGATGCACAAGTAGAACCGGAGGAATTTTGCGATAGACTCGAAAGATTGTTAAATGCTAGCCCCCAACCGTGTCTCATAGGCTTTTTAAAGGTTAGTATCATATATTGAAGAGTGGATTAAAATATTAGTTCCAATAATAATTACATTATTTTTAATTATCACGTTATTTCAGAAAAGTCTACCTTTGCTGCGACAATCTCTGGTGACCAAAGAGTTGGTAATTGAAGGAATCAACCCGCCCGCACCGCACGTGGCGTTCTCCAATATCGCGGCGCCGCCTCACCAGACCATCATGGCCACATCCAACGTCCAAATGGTAAGCACCCATGAAAGGTTTACTTCATTATTTTTTAATTATTTGTCTGCGGTGTACTTTAGTACACCCCCGAAAAGGTTTTATACGTTTTCTAATCAATAGGAAGATTGAAGTCATTACGCTCCGAAGAATCCAGATTTGCACAGTTTACAAATTTATTGTAAAGTTCAAGCAGCTATTTAAGAACAGGTATTCATTGATATTTTGTTGTTATTAAACAAAATATATCCCATGAAAGTGTTGCAGTAAAACAATTGGTATCTTCGTAAATGGATTTAAAGGAAACGACAAAACATATAAGTATACAAAGAGTGCTATGGATTAATTGCGTCAATACATGTATAGTCACGTCTAATAATATGTATACATTTCGGAACGTATGTCAAAGGCATAAGGATCGAAATCGTATACATATTATTAGAGCCGACCGTACAGTAATTTTAATAGTATCTATATAATTATTTTTTATCACAGCTATTTATTATGGATATACATTAGCCAGCTGACTTATATGTGCATTTAGCATAGTATTATATTTTGTTTGCATAGGGCTAAGGGTTTGACTGACTGAGGTAAGTTGCCGCAGGCAGACTGTTGTGATATGCCATTCATGTACAATTAACTATATGCAGCAAATTATTTTTATGCTAGCATATCACTGAATTGAAAGCATAAAATGGTTCCGTACGTTTTTATATTTCAAGTATAAGTTAACTTGATACAAACCATAAGCCAGAATCAGGTAACCAAACGGACCCTGAGTGACATCGGAGTGGAAATGAAAGGGACAAAATGATGAAAGGTATGACAAGCGATCATTTTTTAAATTTTGATCACATGTATTGTGGACCACTTGCTGTAGATTGAATCTATGTTTTTTAAATGGTGCCCCTACTTATATCTTTTCAGTAATCAGTTCCACGAGAGAGTGATATTACCTACCATATCAGAATTATTTTAATTTTTGTTATCTTTTTCCGTATAAAGGAAAAACTGACGTCCCTCTGAAGAGTTCGTAAATTATTGTTTTAGCTAAAGAGATAATTTACCAACTGACGCATTTGTTTTTGTGCTTAGTTGGACGAAGATCCCACTTACGCCTCTTTGCTGGCCGCAACGTTCCCATTAACTCGGACTTACAGCTACGGCATGTCTCCCTTGACTACCATGAGGGCCATACCTGTAAGTGCCGGGTGTCAGGTGCGTCCCTAAATGTCATTTTGAATGAGCTTCGCTCGTGACTCAGTCTCGCGTTGCATCAAACAAACCACGCAAAAGTCAGTTTGTGCCCTTACACTCTGCATTGATACTTACTATTAAATACGTAAGTTTACTGCAGACTTGCAAAAAAGTTAAGTAAACACATTTTATATCTGTAATGTGATTATTATAATCTGGAAAATATTTTACTAGTAAGCATTGATGTCGAATATAAAATCTATTGGCAATAACTTTATTAACTTTATTGTAGCGAATATATACTTCGTTTTTTTTAGCATTAGAAAGACCTTTGCAGAACGAGATATAAGGTTTTTTTACAGGCAAATTCTGCGGATCGAACAGTAAATACGAGTTATTAAATATCACGAATTTATTATCATGCTATATTAATACACATTACTCAGTGTTGTGAACAGATAAGAAACATAATGTTAGTTAATTTATATTCTAAGATGAAAAGATAATCATTTTAATAAATTGCGTTTGCAATTTTTCATGGAAAGGTTGTACATTAAAAAACCTAAAGAGGCAGAGTTCTCACACAATTTTAAAATGTCACTGTCTGTCATTCGACTTTATATTGTTGTCGGTTGAGTCGGTTGTGTTTTATATTGTTGATAGCTTACTTAAAGATTGTTGTTATCGTTTTTGTTCAATTTCGTTATTAATTGTTGATCTATTTAGATATTTTGTTTGTTGGTGCACATTTAAAATGGATGAAAGCAAAATCCTGTGACTACCAGTGAAAAGCGGATGGTGGTGAATATTTACAAATTAAGAAATGTGCCATAGAAAGGAATATCCCACTAAATCGGAACATGTGAAAAAGACTGCTGAGGCTGCTGGCATATCGTTGGCTACGGTATATAACATTTTAAAAGAATATTTTTTTTAATGAAATTAGATAATGTAATAGATAACACTGTGGAAAAAATTATTATAAACGTTGGTGGTTCCGAGTCCTCGGACTCTTCCACTGACAGTGAATAAAACTATGTATGTCATCTGAGTTTTATTTTCTAATTTGTTACCAAATTCAAACTACATTAGAGCGTCCCAGACCGCCTATAATGGCGACAAATACTAAACGACGTTGCCGATGCGTAGGGTTGTCTTAGTATTGTTATCTGCTCAGTCTTTATGACACCGTGTCCGCTTTTATACCGATAGTTTTAATCCTTAAATGCATGACTTTTAAAAGTACCTATTGGGAGTGCATAATGTAAGCCAGATTAAATATGCAAATAATGTTAAATTTTAGACTGTAAACTTCATTAAATTCAGTAAATGTAAAATCGGTACGATATTAGTTACAAATAAAAAAAATACTTTGTTAAAAACCGCCAAACACTAAACGAAAACTTTCAATATACAGGGGACACCCTGTATCCCACGTCCCGTCGTATAGGGCGTCCCACGGCGATGCCACATGGAGGGAAAGTACCTTAAATATCATAGATAGCGTATTTTGCTGAAAGAAGACTTTATTTTATTTTTAAAATGTAGTAATTCTGCATTCAAAGTTTTTCAAAAAATACTTGCTTCACCCGAAAATCGAACCACCGAAAACAATTTTTTTTCTAATTTTGAACCAAACTTTGTTGGTTATTCTTTTAGTTTTAGATACTATGTTTCTTAAGGAAAATTGTTATTTTTTATCCATTCTTTCGAATGACAGAATAAAATTACGAAATTTTTTTTTTTTGTTTTAAAGTAGGTTCGATGCCTAGAAAAAGCAAAATTTTTTTGGATTTTTTTTAATGCAGTATTATTTAATTTTCAAAATAAAATAAAGTCTTCTTTCAGCAAAATACGCTATCTATGATATTTAAGGTACTTTCCCTCCATGTGGCATCGCCGTGGGACGCCCTGTATATTTTTTTTCTAAATTGCCGCCATCTTGCTTATAAAACACTTATAACTTTTTTTAAATACAGTTTTGCCAACAAATTAATAATAAATGTGAAAACGTGAAAACTATGCGTTCAGCTATCGGTAAATATCAAATGATATGTATATACATAAGTTCCGAGAAATTCAGTGGTATCGGCCGAAATCGAAGAAGGAAGGTTTACGACCACTGCTTCTTTGTTCACCCGTTTGACAGATAATTCTAATCTTAAATAAAACGAAGTATAGATATGCCTTCTTCAAAATTATGCGGAGCTGGTAAGACCGACCGCCTGGGAGCCGTGCTGGTCGCGGGCGTGTAAGCGCATGAACTATCGCATGAGCGAGGCAGGCTCACACATTTTGGTGTTTACACTCCTCTCTGCTTATTTATATTTTGTTTTTGTGATGAATTACAAACATTTCATGTTGTTTTCAAAATTCTTCACAGTTAATTTCTCATTTGGACTAGTCCCGGCAACACCCTAGTTATTCTCATTTTCTTACCTATTACAAAAGCAAAGACTATGATTGTAAGAATGGGAAAGTCTAAGAAGTGCTTTAAATTTGATAGATTGTTGTTAAGTTTCATGGATCAAGAATCTTCTCCCGATTAATGTTAGTGTGATTGGATCATTGTCAGTCCGAAAAACAAAAGTTAACCACTCGGTGGTCAAAAGTTAACAGCTTTTATAAATCTATGTTACGATTTGATTAAATAGGGCTAAAGACCGGGGAACCTAGCTGTACCGTCAATGGTTTTATTCCAAAATTAGTACGGGAATTCTGTAACTTTAGGTAAGTCCACCGAAAAGACGATAACCTAAATCTGACAATGACCCGATTACTAGGTAGTAACTAATGACCATATGTGTTACTTTTTCTTGCGATATGTTTTGATGTGATCAAATAGCCACTGCAAGTCTTAACACAATGTGACCCTGAGTTTATGTAAAACTATCGATTATCATAGTTATTTTTTTGAAGCTGTATCGGTAAACATGACGTCACGGGAACGATATTGTTCGAACCACCAAAAACAGCTTTAAACATGAAATTAGGATGATATTGGAAACTAAAACCAAATTGGCCAAAAAGGTATTAAGTAATAAAAAAAAAAATCTTTAGGAATTCTAGCATAGTTTGTTAATTAAGTAGCACAATCAGAATGGCAAAGTCGTGCTGCGATCAAATTCTAAGATACTACTCATTCAAAAATGTCGCTTAATACTGCTCGTACATCGACATCATGCATACGAACCCGTACTTCTGGCACCGACTACGTCACTATCAAATTCAAAGTACGGTAATTTATTCTTACACTTTTCATGATCTTTGAATGAATACTTTTTGATAAAAGCTAAGCATTTCATTCATATTTTTAATGTTGTCCAGAGCATATTTCTGTGCTTCTTCTCCTGAGAATGTATTTTTTCTAAAGTAGATACAACCTATCTATGTTCGATGTTACGGAAATGTTAAATGTTAATAATTGATTTCTCTTTTTATCGTATTAGTAACTCTACAAATTGTCTTCGACAGTTGAATTTAACTGTGACTGTACCTCCACATGTTGTAATGCACGATTCAATTACCTGTTTAGTAAATTGTAATGTATTGAGACATACTTGGTACTACATTTGTAAACTAAGCTATTTAAAGACATATACTTTAAAAAAGGACATAAATTGATGAAAATATTTTTTTTTTTACTTAACTAGCAAATAGTATAATTATTTAGTAACATTGTGAATACATTTGGAGCTGGAGGGGCAAACATTATGCTATACATATGATGTTTGTGTCGGATTTAAGACCAGTATTCGTAAGAGCTGTTTAAAATAATGGATGATTTGAAAAAAAAATGGGGTCATGTGAACCGTAATGAGCAATTGTGTTGATAACTCAGCCCTTGGACGATGACGGCACAAGCCCCACTCTGACGACGTTGCTGCCGCCCGTGCTGCCCGCCAGCCTGGCGCCGGCGCTAGTGCCCACGGCCAAGACTATTAGCGTTGTGTCGGTGCAGACCCCCAACCTGCAGGTTTGTTCGCTGCACACGCAGCGTACGCATCGGTGTCAACTTGTAGCCTTGTTTGCGCGTCTTGTCGATAGCATTCGATCAATTGGAACGAGTTGCTGAATCTATTCGAAATATAAAATGTTTGCAAGTTCTACGTATGAAATTAATGATAATTATATAAATTAATTGTAGTTTGTCGTTATTAGAAACGATTTCATAAAATGTGCATTATGTTATCTAACTTTTACAACTCGTTAAGGTTGGCCGAAATTGTATGTTGGGCTTACGTGAACAAATAGCCCGGCTTTGTTCAAATATTTATCTAAGAAATAATATTTCTATCCTTTTGAATGTATATTAGTCAGTCGTTACATTTTCAGTCGAGTTTATTATACGGACTGTAATGTCGTTATGACTATTGTCTTTTATGTAGGTAGTGCATGAATTTTATTGCCAGAATGATTATAATGCCTTATAACTATTTTGTTGTAAATTTACGATTTATAGTTATGTTATGTACATTCAAGTTCAGTGACGAATATAGTTCTTTTTACATTTTATAACCACATAATTGTAATAACACTAATAAGTATAATTTTATTTGCATCAATGTTTATATCAGCGACAGAAAATGGTTACCAATAAAATGTGCTTCTATATGTTAAGATTGGGGTTAATGTCTACGTTATCGGCATACTGAGTTGGCCGTAATAGTCGTAAGGTATGACATTATGGAATGTGCGTAGATATCGCTTTAATATGTATCCATATATTTCGAAATAGAGCTTCTTGGCTTATCT
This sequence comes from Thaumatotibia leucotreta, assembly GCA_025490895.1. Taxonomy (NCBI): domain Eukaryota; kingdom Metazoa; phylum Arthropoda; class Insecta; order Lepidoptera; family Tortricidae; genus Thaumatotibia; species Thaumatotibia leucotreta. Next base: position 8,930 of record JALPQI010024992.1, read on the forward strand.
ATGTACCTTAGTGTTTTATTTAAGTCAGTATCCATATTTTTTACAAATTAATAGTAGAAAAATATTAAAATACATCATGAATACATTTTTCATACCGCGCTGATTAGGAAGAAATACTGTATTCCGACTTTTACACACACGTTCGTAAGACAACGAAAATATTGTTAGGTATACATGTTTTAATCAAATTGTTGTTTATTGTATCTAAATCATAGCGGCAATAAGGCTTCGAAACATAAAGTTTTTTTTGACGTAATACATTTTGCGATCCTTCTTAAAATTTGTATTTACTGTTAGTTGCTGTTGGTATAAGTATCGTTAATTACATAAAATACGCCAGTGAATGTACGAATGAAGTGGAAGAAGACCAAGAAACTTACCTGTGCCAATTAAGGTCTGACCGAGATATCGGTCTCGGCATTCTCGGCCAAAAATCGAGCCGAGATATCCCTCTCGGCTCTCGGCCAATAATGGCCGGGACTCTCGGCCGTGGCCGAGATTCGTAATGAGCTATAATTGGCGAGCGATTTTATCCTTTCTACCAAGTCTCGGTCTCGGTATCGGCCGAGAAGCAAATTTATTCTCGGTCTCGGTCTCTCGGCCGAGACTAAAATATGGGTCTCGGTCGGACCTTAGTGCCAATCAATCTCGCTTCTTGTATTATGTTTAGGTTTTTAGATAATAGGTTTTCTTAATCAATGTAGCGTTGTTCATATACTGTATTCAAATATTTTTATTTCGATTTTTGTACTCCTAGAAGCTTAGCATGAAAAACGTGTTAGCGATAGGCGATGTTTCTTAGAACTTTCACACACTGTCTTAACTGTCAACAGAACTAATGGAGTTACCTATGTTTATTTGCAGCCTAAACCTACTGTCAAATCTGGGAATACAATAGCAGTATTACAAAATATACCTGTACACACGAAGATAAACGTAAGCAAAGTGGGAGGCAAAGCGATGACAGTGAACAGTAAAGCGAATTTTAACCGGTCAGCGGCGGCGACCGCGGCGCTCTCCACTGTGCTGACCCCGGGGAAGTCACTGCTGAAGGAGAAGGAGAAGAAATCCTCGTCGCAGTACTCGCAGCCGTTCGTGGACGACAAGATGGCCGGCGACGACGACATCAACGACGTGGCCGCCATGGGCGGTGTCAACCTGGCTGAGGAAAGCCAGAGAATACTCGGCTCTACTGAAATGATCGGGACACAAATAAGGTGACACGTTCTTCTAATTCACTTGTAGTTTTTAGAGTTTTCAATGTCCTTACCAGGAGCTGGCGGCGTGAGTTTGACTGTATCTACAGCGTAACTCACTTTCTAATCTCTCATTTGCACCAATATGCTAGTATGATAGGGAAGGATAGAAACTGAATTACGCCTAAGATATAGTTAAGCTCACGTCATGGTCAGGAGATCGTTTTATGATCTTATTTCTAACTGCCTCGTACCAAAATTGAAATATTTTAAAGTCATACAATATTTTAGTAAGTATTTATAAAATAAAAATGCTCTACCTTGCATGGCAGGCCTAACGAATAACGTAGTGTGTGATGTAACATGCCCTTTATACGGACGGTATTTTAGATCGTGCAAAGACGAGTACCTGGTGCCGACGGGGCTGATGTCGGCGCGCCTGAAGGCGGCGGCGGCGCGCGCGGGGCTGGACGAGCCGGCGCCGGAGGTGGCCGCGCTGCTCACGCACGCCGTGCACGAGCGCCTGAAGAACCTCATCGAGAAGCTCGCACTCATCGCGCAACACAGAATCGATCTTGTCATAAAAGTAAGTGACAGTGACAAATCTATTTTCGTGAAAAAATCGTATTTTTAAGGAAGCTCTCCCCAAATTTGGACGTTTATTTAGGGAATGGAATAATCCATAGCGTATAAACGCTACATCTAAACCTATAAACCAGTAATCCCCTATTATATGGGGAAATTCATTTATGCAACAAACAGTGGACAAAAATTTGTTCTTTGTGTAAATAAAACGTAATATACTTCATCTTAATAATTTTACGGAGCTTGTTTCGTTCTTCCTTGCTTCAAGATATGATCAGTGATCCGCTGAGCGCTGATTATGAACTACTGGATGTGTAGTCAAGATGACAATTGCTATATCTTGGCTTCGCACTCTGATCTACATTTATTAATCAGTTTGTAAAAATGGCAGCAGTAGCGTTGTGCTTCTGTCAAGGTATCAGACTACTTTAAAAGTTCTAATTGTTATGATGTAATTCATCATTGCTTAATGTAATTCCTCACAATAGTACAGTTGATTACACTATTTTCCTGAAGCTATTGCGATATTCGTAACTAGTTCAATCCGTATGTATGTTTGGCATATGGAACACAACAGGTACTTCATAGATTAAAGAACAATCCAATAATTATAATTAACAGGATTGTGTTGTTTTGACTTTATTCTCTTTACAAATCATTGTGAATACTTCATGCGCATTGCACATTGTAATTTATTATTAGTGAACTGTCGAAAACATAAGTATATGAATGATAAAAACGAAAAACAGCTTATCCTTGTACATCATGGACATACCAGGACAAATAGTATTTTTGTTATAACCATATAACGCCCATGCGATTGTATTTAGCCTTATGTAACCAACACTGGATATCCCATAATAAATTGTATTGATTGTGACTTCCGACCACACGTGGCACACACCTATCCAAGGGAATGTAATTATGTTATTTTAACTGAAGTAAACTGCTAGTAATTGCCACCTAACCGTTATTCCCATCATGCCTTATCGTTCACTATCGTTTGTAAAAAAAAAAACAAATTCAAGCAGGTTGCGAATTTAAAAGAACTAGGTTTATCTAAGTTGTGTGTATCCAACTCAACCATGTTAGACGCCACCTCAAAACTGAAACACAAGGCGATATTTCCTGCCTGCATATTCCAGACTTCAAGGCCATAGATCTATCAATGTTCAGAATTTAAAGAAAAACATTTTAGCTTAAGCCAGGAAAATATATGCTGAGTGAGTGTCATCCATTTTAGTGTTGTAATTTCTGTTCCATTCTATTCTAAATATAAGTACAAATATTGCAATCATTCAGATAAGCACGCAAAGCGAAATATCCAATAATAGATGAAACAAGCGAGGCGTTGAACAATAAAGTAATTCAAATAAATTACACACTACATTTGTTACGGTATGACCATTGACCATATTGAACTAATTCAAACTGATAAGCATTTGCGATTTCCAATTTACGTGCAGTGACGTGTGTACGATAATGTCTGCTTGGCGATTTTTTATGATTGATTAAACAAATACTTAAGGTGTATGCTGGTGTTGCGAATCAAAATTTACTTCTATACCCCTATTATTCCTTACACCGTGTCCAATAAATCCGAATACAGAACAAATTTAAAATAAAACAAATGGGCAAAAAGATCCTACAGTTATTATTATGTTTTACGAATGGCACATATATATACTATATTCACAACAAATATTTTGGAATAACTCCAGCTCTAAGTTTTTTACCAGCTTCAAACGCGTTTCAAACGGATCTTACGCGGCACGCACCAATTTTTTCACATTTGACCCCAGATACCCCTGGTAATGTAGTCTTTAAAGCATGTATTACCATTCAAAATAATCTAATACGCCTAAACCTGGAGGACTGCATGGCAATTCATGTTTCGGCTAAAAAACTGCCAATTTAGTCTGAAACCACGCTGGAACGCCATTTGCCGTCTGTGCTGGAGCTGCATCTTGTTAGAACACATGATACTCTTTCCCAAGCACCTTTTAAACTTAGGAGCATTTATCTTCTCCATAAATTTGGTTTTATAGAAAAAAAACGTTAATTTTAACGCTTTTATCTAAAAGTACTGAAGGCAGTGTAACTCGCTTCCATACTGCATCCCACGCCATGGTCGATGGTGAGCCCTGGAACCTAGGATAATTTGTCTGATATCCCGGAATGTGTTCTATACTTGGCATCCACAATCGCCAATTTTGAACACGATAAGTCTGTTCTACGCCATACGGATTCTCGTAATAAAAATTACCTCGTCACCTGCGTGCCGAGCAAGTATTTTATTGGCACTTTACACTCTTCTCTTCTTAGACATTGCGGATATGACACATTCATTGTGGTTGTATTTTATTAAGATGAAAATACTCTTTACTTTACATTACTATGTGATAACCTGTGATTCCTTTATTTTTAGAACTGAGGTAAAATATGTGTATTCGAACTTATTGGGCACGGTGTATATACATAATTGGTACCGGGGATCCATAATTTGGCTAAATAAGAAAAACAATCCTGGTGTTCCATTAATATCTGCCACATGATAAAATGCACGTTTTGTTCCATTCACCAGACCGACTCCAGATACGAAGTGACTCAAGACGTCAAAGGGCAGCTCAAGTTTCTGGAAGAACTCGATCGCGTCGATAAAAAGCGGCGTGAGGACTCCGAAAGAGAAATGCTGCTACGGGCAGCCAAGTCCAGGTCTAAGAACGAAGATCCCGAACAAGCCAAACTCAAAGCAAAGGTGATTATTAGTCTAAAGCTTCTTGACGATTTCAATTTAGTCCCCATTAAATCCTATTTAACATTTAAAACACCAAGTTTTGAATGTATGAGAATCCCAAGTAAGTTCATATTGCATTAGCAAAGCCGGCTGTAGCTTGATGTAGTTACTGACATGCCTTATGTAGCTGTGGCTACATGGTTGGCACCATTTTACATTGCAATAATCTATCGCAAAAATCAAGCATGTGTGTGGTTATTATCCATGTAACAACTTACCGCTGCGATAAAGCTAACAATAGCGGTCAAAAATAAAGTATAGTTTTCCCGACCCCCACTGATGACCAAAGATCGGATTTATGTGGGACATCTCATATTAAATGTCATCAAAATGACATGTCATTAAGAATGTCGCAAATCCATCCGATCTCTGCTGATGACACATGGCATTGTGCTATCAAGTAGTTATACACTTTCAAGGGTGAAGATTGACACTGCTACTACAGTCGCCAGTTAGAAATGCCTCTATACTGTATAACTATCGGCTAATTTGGTCGGTGTTTGTTATTTTAGGCCAAAGAAATGCAACGGGCAGAGTTGGAGGAGCTGCGACAGCGGGAGGCGAACCTGACGGCGCTGCAGGCCATCGGGCCGCGCAAGAAGCCGCGGCTGGACGGGCCCGGCGGCGGCGACCTCGTATCCAACGGCGCCTCGCACTCCGCCACCGGCTTGGTAACTACATATTCATTATTTATTCAACTGTGCTGCATTATACCTATTATGGTCAGTCGCATACGTTATTTTATTTTAAGAGAGCTATAAGACATGAATGAGATTTCGTTAGTCACACTTAAAAAAACAACAACAGTGTCATACTATTGTATGGTATAGCTTTATTTCAAAATCATGTAATTTCACAGATTAGAGTGCTGGAGTAAAAAACATTTGTTACCTACATTAAAGTCAATGTCAGCACACAAATTGCACTAATAGGAAGAACCAAATCAGATAAAAACCTAGTAATGAAACCGCTAAATAGTATGTGCAACAAAGTATCGTCGTTTAAGTAACGCGAATTCACAAATTGAGACACTGACTCGATAACAAGGCAAGGTTCTTAGACAAGCTCTTCTATCGAGCTACTCTTCTAGTCATCAGCTATGCTATTTTCTTATTCACACATTCGACGCTGCGTTCGTCAACGACCGCGACGTCGATACAGCCTTGTCTAAAATCCTAGCTGTTTTATTTGACATTAGGAATCGAGGCTGTGAGCGAAGTTGTGGGCGAGTTCGTCGCTGTTTTTCGTTAGAGAATACGAAGTTCGTACATTAAACGTCAAACTCTCGACGCAGTGTAGTTCCAGCTCACGCCGCATTCGTCGCCGAGCACTAGTATCGTTTAGAGTACATTAGTGAATACCATTTAACTAAAAATGGTGCTGCGACGCTGCCGCAGCGCTGTCACTGCGCTGACAGCAAGGCGGTTTCCTTAGTGAATAACACTGCAGGAATAATACATTTCAATATGTGCCATTTACGATTGCTAATTCAATGGTAGCTGTTATGATTTATGCAACAAATACGTGTGTGATTGTTCTGATTGTATTGTATGATGCAGAGCGGCCGTAGCCAGCTGGCGCTGCGCTCGCGACTGAAGCGCATCAACCACCGCGACATGGTGTTCCTGCTGGAGCAGGAGCGCGACACGGCGCACTCGCCGCTCATCTACCGCAGCTACCTCAAGTGACCGGCCGACCCCGACAAGCCCTTGCTCGGCTATCCGCCGACCACTATCAACCCTAACTACTGCAGCAACGACGCGCCTCCTCCGAGGAAAACGTTCGTCTCGCGAACTATTCAGAGGCCGGGAACTGAATAACGGACTTGTGGAATCATGAAATGGTGTGTTAGACACGCTACTATACTTCTTTCACTCGTGGGACTCGCGCTAACAAATGCCCGTTAGTGACAGTATGTGATAGTAATGATAGGACTGACATTGAATTTATTCAACGTGTCAAACAGTATAATATATCTGAACTTTACTAATTTGTATATAAAATAAAAGGGACTGTTAAAATTATATTAGTGATTCTAATTCGTGTATTTACAAAGAACATAAGTGTTTAAGACTTTCTCGTTTCAACTACATGCAACTGCTATTACTTGCGTAATTAATTATAAGTACTTATGAAGTTGTTGACTGCGTAGAACGTCGCATATAACGTTCGTTAGAATAAGGTAAGATGCAAAAATATCAATCGTAGTTTCTACTCTTGATTAAAACGATTTTTTGTAAGAATTTTCTATGTTAATTAATTATACATCATGTTGTAATTATTGTTTAAAAGTTTAATGAGATATTTATTAAACATATTTCAAATTTGCGCATACCAAAATATATCCATCATTCATTTATTTCTCAGAATTATCAGCCGTATTGAGAGCTGTATAGTTATTATAC
>JALPQI010024993.1:0-20136 GCA_025490895.1 Thaumatotibia leucotreta
GGCGCCCTGCATCCGGCGAGGGATATGTCGTGTTCCGATGCAGAGTGTTGTAGTTTACATGACCTCTCTGACGGCGGTGTCTATTCTTCATGATGAAATTTTCTTTATTAAATAAATTATACAGTTAATGTGTATCTTTCTTTTGTAATGTATTAACGGTCTACGCTTTAGCTTATTAGACACGTTTTTGCCGAACAAAAATTTGTCTCGCTCTGCATTATTTACAGTAACTTATCCTTTAAATTTGCATTTATTGCAGAAATGCCAAAATTCCTTCTCGTTTTTGTCTGTGTAAAATGAGAATCGCATAGAACACGACATGCGTCGCTTATAGGTTTTAGAAGGGGTATGACTAGAAGGTGGCAATTGGCCATATATGACCTTCTTCAGCTAGTTTGTCCAGTCAATTGACGATTTCCTCGTCCAATTTTATTTCCTCGAGCGAGAACAGTGTGCATTCAGTGGGTACATTCTGGTGCCGATGACCGGTTGACGTGTCAGGTTGAAAAGATGTCGTGCGTACAGAATCTGGGCTGGGCTGTGCTGATGGTGCTCGTGTGATGATCCCAAAATTGGAGATACAGGCGTACATAGCTAAATTGTTAGCTAGTTTGGCGTAACAGTACCTTTGTATGGTTACCCTTTAAACGTGACAGTAACAGCCCCATTTGGCACTACGCATACGATTAAGTTTTCCTTTTGTTTCTATTTTTAGCATCAAATAGACATTTTTCATTTCATTTCATCAGCGTTGTAGAAACTGGACCTTGCTGAAATTCAGCGGTAGCTACATATTCGGACAGTATCTGCCCGATTTGGCAGTAACGCATCAGTGTTGGAGAAACTCTGCGTTGCCGAAACTGGGCCTTGCGTTGTAGAAAACTGCGTTGTAGAAATTCAGCGTCAGCTATTGTTAGCTAGCTTGGTGTAACAGTACCTTTGTATGGTTACTAGTTTAGTCTTAAAACATGAGTAGCATGACAGTATCTGCCCGGTTTGGCAGTAACGTATCAGCGTTGCAGAAAACTCTGCGTTGCAGAAACTCGGCCTTGCGTTGTAGAAATTCAGCATCAGCTATTGTTAGCTAGCTTGGCGTCGACGTTGTTAGAAACTCGACGTTGAAGAAAGCTCGGTGGCGTTGCATATATTCGGCGTTAGCTATTGTTAGCTAGCTTGGCGTAACAGTACCTTTGGGCTACTTGTTACCCTTTATGCATGACAGTATCTGCCCTGTTAGCAGTAACGTATCAGCGTTGTAAATATTCTGCGTTGCAGAAACTCGGCGTTGCAGAAACTCGACGTTGAAGAAACTCGACGTTGAAGAAAACTCGGCGTTGAAGAAAACTCGGCGTTGCATATATTCGGCGTTAGCTATTGTTAGCTAGCTTGGCGTAACAGTACCTTTGGGCTACTTGTTACCCTTTAAGCATGACAGTATCTGCCCTGTTAGCAGTAACGTATCAGCGTTGTAAATATTCTGCGTTGCAGAAAACTCGACGTTGAAGACTTTAAGCATGACAGTATCTGCCCTGTTAGCAGTAACGTATCAGCATTGTAAATATTCTGCGTTGCAGAAAACTCAACGTTGAAGACTTTAAGCTTGACAGTATCTGCCCTGTTAGCAGTAACGTATCAGCATTGTAAATATTCTGCGTTGCAGAAAACTCGACGTTGGAGACTTTAAGCATGACAGTATCTGCCCTGTTAGCAGTAACGTATCAGCATTGTAAATATTCTGCGTTGCAGAAAACTCGACGTTGAAGACTTAAAGCATGACAGTATCTGCCCTGTTAGCAGTAACGTATCAGCATTGTAAATATTCTGCGTTGCAGAAAACTCGACGTTGAAGACTTTAAGCATGACAGTATCTGCCCTGTTAGCAGTAACGTATCAGCATTGTAAATATTCTGCGTTGCAGAAAACTCGACGTTGGAGACTTTAAGCATGACAGTATCTGCCCTGTTAGCAGTAACGTATCAGCGTTGCAGAAACTCTGCGTTGTAAAAACTCGGCGTTGAAGATAACTCGTCGTTGAAGATAACTCGGCGTTGAAGAAAATTCGGCGTGTTGCTTGACGTGCGAAGGCTTGAGCACGGAAACGTTGAATGATTCGAACGAGGCAGTCAGTGAGCCGACTATGGAACCCCGATAGAGGGGGTGAAAGTTAGTGGGAATGTTTTTAGTGTTGCTAACATAAAAAAAAAAAAACCTTTAAACACCGTGCAAGGCTGATGCGTGGGGCGCTACTACAATATGTAAACCTTAAATCGCAAAGAATGAAGTTGTGAAATATAATGATCCATTTTCAACCGAGTCAATTTTTTAAAAAGCGAAGACCAAAATAGTAGACAAGGATAAAAAAGGACATTTATGCCCATGTTGTACACTCTGCTTTTCACTTGGTTTGCGAGAAAAATAAAACACATTTTCACTGCAATGAACACAACGGAGTTGTCATAGCGAAAGAAGAAAAATATATAACCAATACCCGCCAACTAATTTTTTTATTTTTAACCTGTGATCAGAGTTGCAGTTGCTCGGTTTTCTGTAAAGTTAAATTTAGAGCATTTTTGAACGATGATCGATTACTATTCCCATTCAGCGCTAATCACGCAGCGTATGCGTGATTTTGCAACGCCGCTTAGCCACTGATCACGCACATGTTGCGTTATTTTGTTTAGTCGATTATCTCCATCATTTTTAAACTTATGGACTTAATATTGTCCATTTGACATAGTTAAAACATGAGGCTAAAATACCTTATACATATGTTTAGTATATTATTCCTGTATTCTACTTTTTATAAACGCTAAACAAAAAATAGAGAATTCGGGTTTTCGTAAATATTTTTTCATTATCTAACAACTGTAATGAAATGTAAATAAATATTAAAATGCAATATTACCATTTCCAATCAAAATATTACTATTTACGGTACTTTTGAGAATCACGCCAACGTGTTGTGATTCAGTGGGCGAAGCGTGTTGCATTTTGAGCTCTACTAGAATAACGGAACTCAAAAAAATACACATATTTAATATGGACCTTAGCCCGCGCATGTACGGTTTATTTTGGCGTAATTCAAAATGGTGTTTATGTTCTTTGTAAGATTATACCGACTTTACAGGGGTAATGGGTGGCGGTATGCAGCATTTGTTTCTAACCAGCGAAATTACATGTATGTTATACCGAAATATTTAAGTTGGCAAATAATATAAGGAGTATGCGTAATTGCGTAATAAGGTATACAAATGCTTGATGGTTTTTGAGTTTTAGTGAACAGACAGATCTAGTGCATTTATTTAGATGTGGGTAAGTACATGTACACGTACATGTATTATAAAAATACTTCAAATAAAGTTTTAATAAATAAATAAATATAAATAAATAATACTTGGAAAAACGGAAACTTTTTCAGCGTACATTATTTACTAATATACACACGGTTAGGTAGGTAGGTACAATGAAAAACACCGGGTTGGAAAAATGCAATAAATAAAAATACCGATGTAATTGCATTTGTTTGACGTTGCAAATATAGATGTATGCTTCAGTCGATAATCACACCCAAATGTCCTTATCTGTATGAAAACAAAATACATACAATTGATGGCGGTGACGGTGACTTTGTTGACGGCGTAAATTTAAAGATAGAAATTTGCGGCGACTTCAATGGCGAATAAATGGAATTTACACAAAAGATCCTTATCAGTTTCAACCTTCCGATGTAGGCAGTTAAAGTTGACAACTGGTACCTAAATGAACCAAGACAATGGAAACAATGGATGGCGGCTACTGCTAATGACGATGCCCCATTCAACAGATAAATGAAATTCACACGCAAAAGTTTTAATAACCTAACGATTTAACATCTGGCATGTATAAAGACAATGGCGTCAATGGCGGCGGCGACTTTAATGACGACGTCCATTCATTTGAAAGTTTCAAAAGTCGGAATACCGATAACATTAATAGTGACTCAATTCGTGGTTTAGGGCTTAGTACAGGTATATAGATTAGTCTTGGCTCGTCCTTTGACTATTGCGCATCTTTGTTTCGTGATCTTGTGTGTCGTGTGTATTGTGATTCTCTTTTGACCTGGCTGTCGATTTTATGACCCCGAACCTGCATTCACCTACTGACCTGGCTATGAACACTGATAACCCGAACACGCTTTCCACGATTGACTTGGCTGTGAATTCTTTATCTCCGAACTTGAAATGAACGACTCAATATTGAACATGGACACCGATTTGACTGCTCTAGGATTGGAGCTCACTGATGAAGAAAATTTATCAGGATATAATAGTGAGTATCATAATTATGGCCTTAAAACATTAAAAATAGCATTACAATCTTTCACCAAAGTAACTGTTTCTGTAGACTAATAGTTAATTAGCTGATAACGCCTCAAAGGCAATTAAGTCCTCCATTTGGAATTGTTCAATTCACAAAAAAGCGAAATGAATAATATAAATAATTCAATATCGTAAAATGTGTTGCTTCGGGGTTTCTTCTTTTCGCAGTCGAATTATCATGAAAACTGCGTAAATATGGAGTGATCAAACTAAGTTAACTAAATAATTCCGAATCTTCGACAAACAATATACATAATAATATATTAACTGCTAGCTCAGTGCAGTTTTTAGTGACAAAAAATATTTTCTTTATTAGATGGTGCGATAATAATTCTCAACTTTACTTTTAGGTTAAGTGAAAGTTATGTTTTACATTTCATGTAAAATGTGTAAAAGTGAATATATTATGAATAAATGCAATGTTAGCAAATTTATACTTTTTTATTTCATTTCCTAAGTACCTAATGTACCTATACAGGGTATTTGGTCGGTGGTAGCTGTCGGAGCTTTTAAGGGCTTAAACTACAATCAATTTCATCGATAAATTACCATACAATTTCTTTTTTGTGCCGAGGATAATTAAATGACGACAATATTAAAATTTCAAATAAGCGAATGCGAGTGCACGTGGTATTTCTAGAATTATACGTTTGTTATCGGTCCTATCTTTGCAAAAAAATCTCGTTAGAGAGCTCATCAGATAAGCAAACTAATGAAGTTAATCATTTGACTCTACCATTTGAACAACAAGGCCAAAAATTTTTATTTACATTATAAAAAGTAACAAATTCACCTTAAATTTTCAATTAATTTAATTTTGCATGAAAACTAGGTCATTAAGATAGGTTTTTGGTGTTGTTATTTGCTAGTACAGGATGTTAGCTAGAACATAACACTATAATTACAGTTATACCTTAAGTACTTTAGGAATTACAAGTGCTCAAGTGTACTAACAAATAACAATACCAAAAACCTATCTTAACGACCTAGTTTTCATGCATAATTAACAAAGCCCGGACGACGGGAGCAAAAATCAACCTTTTTCTTAATGAAATATCGACTATTCTATCGACGTCCATATGAATCCAATTTTTTAATTTGAAATCTATAGACTATACTTATTATATTTCCCTAGTAGTTCCATTTCTTTTCCAGATATCAAATTATATACGATTTTAAAAATTAAATCTCCACTTTTTAGCCAACACATTTTGATATTTGTAGTGAATAATTTCGCCTTGAGGATGTAAAACTAATCTTAACAAGTGCCCTTTGAACTTTTAAACGATATTCAAGCTGGTTTTTAGTCTTTAATTTCGGTTTTGTAATGTCCTATGGTACATAGGTATTATTGACATATCATTGTTTATAAATTTTAGATCGCAATGCCTCTGATTCATACGGTTGCATAAAGTACTATTGATCAATACATTTCTAATTCATAAAATGTTGATATGGATGTCGATAAAATAGTCGATATTTAACTAAGCACTAGTGACAGGTGCATTTTTGCTCCCGTCATCCGGGGTTTGATAATTAAATTAATTGGCGAAATAAAGGTGAATTTGTTAATATTTTTAATTGAAAAAAAGTTTTTGGCCTTGTTGTTGAAATAGTAGAGTCAAATGATTAGCTTTGCTTGTCTAAGAGATAGTTCGCACGAACGCTTAAAAAGCGTCGCGTTATAACCTGACGTTGGCGGCCCATTATGCTCAATTCGATTTAACGTCCAACGCCCAACGTCGAAAATCAAACAGTGCTCGATAAAAAAGCGCCGCGGTATAAAACCGCCATCGTGTGAATGAATGTAAGGTTTTGCATTTGTTTCATTTGAACGTTTTTTTAACGACCGCTAAAAAAACGCTCGTGCGAACTAGCTCTAATGACTTTGCAAGGATAGGACCGATAACAAACGTATAATTCCAGAAATACCACGTGCACCCGTATTTATCTGTTTGAAATGTTTAAATTGCCGCCATTTAATTAACGTTGGCACAAAAAAAATATGGTAATTTATCGATGAAATTGATTGTAGTTTAAGCCCTTAAAAGCTCCGACACCGCTAACCAAACACTCTGTATAAAGTTAACTACATCACAAGTTCACAAGTGAAATTGTGTTGACCATTTATACTCTGAGAGGTACTTATGTTGGTTATAATTAGGAACTTTTTTGTGAGTACCAACCCCGATATCACAAAAATAAATCATCTGTTAAGTATAAATTATGAAGATATAATCATAAATTTAAGTAAAAAAAAAATTATAACAGCAGACATTGTTTCGCGATGACAACTTAGAGTGTAAATAGCAAATACAATTTCACCCCGTCAGATATTTATTTCAACAAATAAATATTCAGATATTTATTTCAACAAATAAATATTCGGATATTTATTTCAACTAATAAATATCTTACAATAATTTATTAAATAAAGACTGTATTGAGAAGTATAGGGACAAAGAAAATATGAAACATCTTAGTAAAGGGTTTTATTTTTTTGATAAACTAAACCAGCATCTTAAAGCTTTCGTACAAAATTAATAAAAAACATAAACAAACTAATATTTAACCGGTCCCTTAATTATTTTTCTTATGCGTCCTCGAACGCTTCCCATTAAGTTTTGGACAACTGTTTTTGACACCATTCTGGAAGCTCTTACCCAATCTTTTTTGAAACTGTCAGTTGAATTTGATGCTGTGAACATTGTCCTGAGCTTTTACTTCATTATAGCCCAATACTGCTCAATGGGACGAACTTCAGGGCAGTTTGGTGGATTCATATCTTTTTTCACGAATTGAACGCCGTTTGCTTCCATCCACTCTATGGTTTTCTTAGCGTAGTGGCAGGATGCCAGGTCGGGCCAAAACAGTATACCTTCTTTATGCTTACGAATCATGGGTAAAACACGTTTCTGTAGACATTCTTTGATGTAAGTATCCGTGTTCATAGTTGAAGTCGTAATAAATGGCGTTGACTTCATCCCACATTCGCAAATAGCTTGCCATACCATGACATTGGAACCAAACTTTTCCACATGGATCGACGTAACGGATTCTTCGAGTTCCTGTCCTTTCAGTTTAGTGTAAAATTGGGGGCCCGGCAGTGTCTTGTAGTCCAATTTTACGTAGGTTTCGTCGTCTTGAATAATGCACTGTTTTTTTCTTCGTTAACACGCTATTATACAGTTTGCGAAGCCTTGGTTTTACTGAAGCAGCTTGTTTTGAGCTACGTTTGGGCTTTTTTTGTTTCCGATATGTCTTTAAGTTATAGTATTTCTTAGCCCTTTGGATCATTCCAATAGAAGTTTTAAGGTTTTTTGCTACGTCCCTGGTGGACAGGCTGGGATTGATCTCGAAACATTTCACAATTTTTAAGTACATTTTTGAGTTATACGTACCAACCCGTCTGCCTGTTTTAGCCTTATCATCGAATGACAACTCACTACCATATTTTTTAATAGCATTGTATACAGCTGAACGACTAACATTTTCAAGTTTTGCCAATTTTCTTATGGTCATGCCGCTTTCGCGAACATATTTGTCCACAATTCTTTTTCTTTGCTCAGCGGAAAGCCCTCTCATTTTCAGGGTTTTTGACAAATTGGATGTCAATTGTTTTTACATACAAATAATACTACTTTAGCAGCCAGACGAAGAGAAAAAAGGCCGTACTCAAAAGTAAAAAGTTATTATAGCAGTGGACTTAAGTTGTCCTTATACTTATCAATACGGTCTTTAATTTCATTGGTTAAAGCAATTTCCGGCATAACGCCATCCAATATATACAACGTCACAGGCGCGCGATACTGTGCGCCGCCGAGCCACTGAGTAACGCCACTTGTGCGTGACTCTGCAATGGCAAGTTTGAATGTATGGTAGCGCGCCGTACTTGGATCGAGAGTTCGAGCGTCGCCCTGAATGGGTTAATGTGATTTACTAAATTTAATGACAGAAAATACATAATTCTAATATTGTACTTAATATAAATAAAATAATATAACAAGCTATACTATTTTATTGCTCAATAAAATTGTGCAATGTTTTAACTGTTTGACTGTTGGCACCAATTACCTTAGCCTTAGAAAAAAAATACTTTTATGCTCTAGACCATAAAAAGCGATTTTATGTCGTCTACGCACGACATAAAGGTGCACTTTTTGAGCATGAGAAGTAAAAAGAGTTTTAAGTGTAAGGTCAGAGTGGGTCGCGTCGAGCGGCGCGTCCGGCGGGGCGGGCAGCGGCGCGTCGAGCGTCCGAGAGATTTCGACAGCGTACATTCGGGCCACGCGCATACGTTTGCATTTGTTTAACATGGACGCTCGGCCGCACGCCCCGCTTCCCGCCCCGCTCGAGCGTCTGCTCAGGATGCTTAGCCAAGTTGCCAATCGCTAGCGCTTGCTAGCGCATCGTAGTTTTCCCTCTCTGTCACTCCTTCATATTAGTGCGACAAAGAGGGAAAACTACGATGCGCTAACAAGCGCTAGCGATTGGCAACTTGGCTAAGCACCCAGGTCTTAGACTAACACGTTCGCCTCCGGTAGCCTTTCACTAGATGCTAATACTATGTCGATCGAAATTATTTGATGGAACTCCTACGTCAGTGACACGCATGTGTCACCGATTAAATTGTACTCCTATGCCGGCGAAACTAGCAGTATAACCTATATTTAATTTTAACAGCATAAGCTCTTTTCGTCAAACGTAAAAACGAAGCTCTACACTTAATTACCAAACAAACTGAGCACTTACTTTGGAACCACGTGCTGGAATCCGTGCCTGTATTCGTGCTCAAAGGCTGGTATCACCACCTGTTACAAATTTAAATTAAACATAAACTTGAGTAAAATAACACATTTGGCTTGCATTGGGTTATTCGCGGATCGTCTACAACGCAAAATGACTAGTTTGTTGTTTTGCCTAAACTGCAGTTTACCAAACGTGCAATCGGTCTAAATTTCAAATTGACTAAAACGCAAAATGCCTACTTCGTATACTGCCTTCATAGCACTATGACTAAAACGCAAAATGTTCCTTTTCAGATAATAAGTAGAAAATATATTTTTTGCATACAAAGGGTTAGTAGCAACTGGTCTACAACGCAAAACGTCTACAGTATTTTTTCCGTTTTATCATAACTTTAAAGCGATATCGACGAAGCCCCGCCTATTCTGTGCAGTTTGGCCTTCAGCTATTTGCAGATACCTAATGAACCTAACCTACCTATACCTAGTGACTGTTTGTGACTGTACTCGCAAAAACAAAAGACATAAGTAGGCAAAATGCGTTCTAGACGATCCGCGAATAACCGCAAGCCTTCTATTTGACACTAAATTGACAGAATTTGTATCACCGACAACCATGCAGAAAAATATTTATCTCATAAAGCAAAAAGTGATTGCTGCCACTACATCACTAGAATCTTACGATAACACAAAATCAGAGTGCGTTAAAGACTTTCGTTCTTTGTGGCAATAATAGGGAAAGAACTTTCATTCACGATTCACGATTGAGCGTTAGCGATCGGCATCTTGGCTACGCACACTGGTGTCTATTATACAGGGTGTTTTTTTTTCGACCGTTCAAATTCTACGTAGTGAATGTGTAGGTCATACTGACCAACTTTTACTATGGGGACAAAGTCGAAAACGCGAAAAAAAAATCAGCTGTTTCATACATTTCGGCCGGCGTAATGCCGCCAATTTGTATGAAACAGCTGATTTTTTTTCGCGATTTCGACTTTGTCCCCATAGTGAAAGTTGGTGAGTATGACCTACACATTCACTACGTAGAATTTGAACGGTCGAAAAAAAAAACACCCTGTATTATAACGTACCTGCTTGCGCTTGAAGTGGCTAGCCTGCAGCTTGTGCAGCGCGTGCGTGTGGCGCTCCGGCCACTCGGGCAGCACGACGAGGAAGGACAGCGGCTCGGCCGAGTCCTGCAGCAGCCGCTCCATGTGCCGCAGCGCCGCCTCCAGCAGCTCCTCGCAGTACTATTATAACGCACCTGCTTGCGCTTGAAGTGGCTAGCCTGCAGCTTGTGCAGCGCGTGCGTGTGGCGCTCCGGCCACTCGGGCAGCACGACGAGGAAGGACAGCGGCTCGGCCGAGTCCTGCAGCAGCCGCTCCATGTGCCGCAGCGCCGCCTCCAGCAGCTCCTCGCAGTACGGCGGGTGCGCCACCAGCGACCCCGACACCGGCCGCAGTTCTAGGAACGGTCTGTGGACACCGGCGTAGGTTATATTATTCCAAATGCAATTCCATTAAAGTAATGACACCGCTACGATATGACTACTGAATTTAGCAGAGAAAGGTACCAATTACCATAGGGCCATTGGCAACTTAATATGGACCTTGGACCCAGATCCAACACTGCTGAGAGTTAGGTCATTAAAACGATCTGCAAATATACTTCATTTTGTTCTAGAACCGCCGTGTGGTGACGCCCGCCGTGTGGTGACGGCAGTGAGAATACATTTGTCACCACCCCAACTCCTCCTTCGGGTGTCGTAAGAGTCGACTAAGGGATAGAAGTGTCACTGACCATTATTTGATAAAAGATTGATGATGGGCAGCAGCGTCATCATAGTGGACACTTTACTGCGATCGCCAATCCGCTTGCCCAGCGTGGCGATTATGGGTATTTACCTCCTAATGCGTTTATACGCATAGTTAATAGGAGAGGCCTACGTCCAGCAGTGGACTATCATAGGCTGATGATGATGATGATGTTCTAGAACCAACAAGTTGGATACCATTGCAGATCCCAGATATACAATATGCTGTCTACCCTCCAAAATTTTAAATACCCTAGCCACAGATTCTTCATAGTTCATATTTACTCTGAATGAAAATATGAATATTTGAGTTCTGCAATGGAATTTGACTTTGTAGCCATATAATTAAATGAAGTAAGTAGAAAGACCTATTCAATATCGTAACTCTCATGTCTGTTGCTTCTAGGTCCATTTTGACGCATGGTCCTTTCTTAACTAACGGGACCGTATGACTTCAGTGTTGTTGCCGTGTGGTGACAGCGGTAAGAAATTCTAAATACATCTGTCTCCACCCGGACTCTTCTCATAGGTGTTGTAAGACACGACAGGGATTGAAGTGTTATTGACTATTTATTTATGTAAGATTGATGATGGACAGCAACAGTATCAACTTAGTAGACACACTACTGTGATCGCCAACCTGCTCGCTCAGAGTGGCGATTGCGAGCTTTTATCTCCTAATGTGTCCATACGCATAGACTAAGGAGAGGCTTTTGCCTAGCAGTGAACTTATATAAGCCGATGATGTGAACGTCAGTGACGCAATAATCAGTTTAGGCCAACAAAAGCCAAACACGCTATTCTACTACAAAAAAATGTACTGTATATCAGTTGACTCACCCACGAGATCCGAAATAAGAGTCCGTGTCAGCGAACGCCGAGCAGTACTGGCGGAAGTAGCAGTCGAGCGGCGACGCGAAGCACTCGAAGGTGACGCCGAAGCATCGATGCAGGCACTCCAGCACCGGCACCGGGAGCGCCATCTGTGCTAGCTGCGCGTCGCCGCCCGCGCCCACCCACGCCGCGTATATACTGTATATCAGTTGACTCACCCACGAGATCCGAAATAAGAGTCAGTATCAGCGAACGCCGAGCAGTACTGGCGGAAGTAGCAGTCGAGCGGCGACGCGAAGCACTCGAAGGTGACGCCAAAGCAGCGATGCAGGCACTCCAGCACCGGCACCGGCAGCGCCATCTGTGCCAGCTGCGCGTCGCCGCCCGCGCCCACGCACGCCGCGTATATACTGTATATCGTTAGTTGACTCACCCACGAGATCCGAAATAAGAGTCAGTGTCAGCGAACGCCGAGCAGTACTGGCGGAAGTAGCAGTCGAGCGGCGACGCGAAGCACTCGAAGGTGACGCCGAAGCACCGATGCAGGCACTCCAGCACCGGCACCGGCAGCGCCATCTGCGCTAGCTGCGCTCGCCGCCCGCGCCCACCCACGCCGCGTATATACTGTATATCAGTTGACTCACCCACGAGATCCGAAATAAGAGTCAGTGTCAGCGAACGCCGAGCAGTACTGGCGGAAGTAGCAGTCGAGCGGCGACGCGAAGCACTCGAAGGTGACGCCGAAGCACCGATGCAGGCACTCCAGCACCGGCACCGGCAGCGCCATCTGCGCCAGCTGCGCGTCGCCGCCCGCGCCCACCCACGCCGCGTAGCGCCGCAGTACGCACCAGACGCGGGAGAGGAACTGCTCGAACTTCTTGTCGTCGAAGCAGCTGTATCGGTATAGGCACTCCTGTAAACGACGTGTGATGGTTTGAATACATTGAAATAACAGAGCATACATCAATTTGGTATGTAACTAGGGTTGCTGTGTAACACGCGAGAGAGGAACTGCTCGAACTTCTTGTCGTCGAAGCAGCTGTATCGGTATAGGCACTCCTGAAAACGACGTGTGGTGGATTGAATACATTGAAATAACAGATTTACATCAATTTGGTATGTAACTAGGTTGCTGTGTAACTATAGTTGCAAATTTCTAAAAATGAACATTTGATAGTTAAAGGTACGTTCAAACCTAAAGAGCATTCGCTATTCTAACCCCCCACTCTACGAAATTCGATCGTTACACAAAACGCGATTGGTTGATTTCGTAGAACTGGCGATAGAACAGCGAATGCTCTTTTGGTCTGAACGCACCTTAAGAAATGAGCCTTATATATATGACGTTAAGACTATCGGAAAAATGGTGAGTCTTACCTACATATTAATAAGGATTAATCTATAACTTTCAAAAGTTCATTCTTAAAAATCGGCAACTATATTTGGATTGCACGATGAACTATTTGTTTTTGTCTGAATCAGTTGGTCAGATTATGAAATTACTGTTTATTTTATACTGTTGATTTAGTTGTTGAGATTTAATTTATAATGTTACGATAATAACCAAACCCATAACTTAAATTCACTTATCATTTAATATATATACAGACACACAAACGCATAGGTTTAGTGTCATACGTTGCATATTTTTTAAACACTCGCCGCGTCGTGATCTTCAAGGTCGCCCGATAAGATCGCAGAACGCACGCATTAGGCGTATAATTATAATAAACGCCTGTGAAAAGTGACCTACATATTTATATTTTCACGAGATAATGATACAGAGTTCTATTTGCGGCAACAATGAGCAACCCATTAACAATGCACAACTGTTAACAATGTCCTTTTTACGTGTCATATTAAATTCTACAGAGTACAGTGCTAGGCTGTGAATATATTCTCTACAGCATTTGAAATTTAATACATACTGCCTTATGCCTATCATCCACTGCAAGCGGAACGCACTCATTAATAGCTCCGTTTAACGTTTAGCGCTGGTGACGATGACGCCTGTAGCCGTAAGCTGCATACTAACACTTCGCCAGCGTTGATAGATTAAAGATGGTGAATATGAATGAGATATTGTGGGAATATCGCACGAACTGTAGTTTTCAGCTTTCAAGCTTCTTTTCAGTTTCAGGGAATTCATTTAAACTCTCTCTGGAGGTCTACCTGTAACCACGGGTAAATAGGATAATATTAAACGTAAGTTTACGCGATTAAGTCCCGTTTGTCGTTTTAATACAGGGCATTCACCTGAATGAATGCCTGACAGAGATGGCCATCCTACCTGATGTTGACCAGTCATCTCCACCCTTAATGATTGTCTTGAACAGCCGAGAGATTGCACTAAAACAAGCCTAGGAGTACTCACCAACTTCTGCAGGTAGGCGACGTTGATGACCTGCGTCTCGCCGCGGTAGCTCAGCAGCGCCTGGTCGTGGTCGAAGAATTGCTCCACGAGCGGCGACCGCGGCGCCTTAAACCTTTGCATCTATCCACCAAACACCCTGTATGGTGCCTAAATGATGGTGACTATGAACGACGAGACAGTGTAATTTGCAGCTTCAACCGGAGGGAATTTGTCTCAATGAATGAAACTCTGATGGATAATTCGACACCCTATGTGCTTCTGGCCAGGCATCCCCACCACCATCAACATTTGTTTTAATGATTATTGTCTCGCGAAGGTCGCGGTCGAGTGATTTGCACTAAAATTAGCCCAGGACACCCAGGAGTACTCACCAGCTTCTGCAGGTAGGCGGCGTTGATGACCTGTGTCTCGCCGAGGTAGCGTAGTAGCGCCTGGTCGCGGTCGAGGAAGTGCTCCACGAGCGGCGGCCGCGGCGCGGGGAGCGCGAACTGAACTGGATAACACCACACCTTGCGTAGTGCGGCCTGCTGTAACGGTGCTGGCAGCTCCTGAGTTCAAAATTAAATCTTCATATCCTCGTAAGTCCTGGCCTATTAGTAAGTATTAGGGAATTTTAACTTAATTGTCAAAAGAATAGTGATCAACTTACAGCCTGGCCACGACATTGGTTTAAGGCGATTGCGACCGCGGCGAGCGGGGCGGCGAAAACGGTCTAAGCTGTGAGCATGCCACGACAACGCAGTTGTCTTAGCGGCTTTGAGCGAATGGGACGTAATCAAAGGACGCAAAATGTCATTATCAAAAGTGGCCCTTCAGTGTCTCGAAATTATTATTTATAAATTATTTTGTAAGCAATCCTATTTAATATGCAATAATATTAAACTTACCGCTCTGATTCGGAAAATGTTCTTTTATTTCTTCCCATAACCGTTTTATTACATGCCGCAACTTGTGTTGCGAATGCTGTGCCATCCACAAGGAAGGCCATCTTAAAATTTTACTTATAAACGCCTCTGTGTCCAACATCGCGGAGCGAATAAAACAAAATATTTTGATTTTTAAAATTCCGCCCGATACGTGCCGCCGCTAAGACCGTTCGCGCCACTCGGACTCGTGGCTCAAACCGCCAGTGCGTTTAATCTCGCCGCCCGCCGCGCCGCTGGTCGCCTTAGCATGTCGCGCAAGTAAATTCGCGCGCGATTTAGCCCACAGCGAATTCTCGTGGCATGCTTCTTTAGCGGTTTTGATTTTGTTTAATTCGCTGGCCGCTGGTCGCCTTATGCCCTGGCCACGACATCGGTCTAAGGCGGCCGGCTTAGCGGAAAACGTATGTTGCTCCGACATCGGTCTAAGGCGGCCGGCTTAGCGGAAAACGTATGGTGCTCCCTCTCGTACCCATATCGGCATCCCGCTCTAACTCATGGATTCGCTCGCCGCTGGTCGCCTTAGACCAATGTCGTGGCCACCATTATACACGTCATACGATTTTGGCCTATTTTAGACCAATGATGGTGATATTTTCAGGTCCCCCCCCCCCCCCCAAGTCAATATGACGTGTAATTTATCGCCAACTTAAGCAGTCCTTTTAATAGCACTAGAATTTACGTATTTTATTAAGCACATGTGATGGGGAAAAAACTTTTTTGAGTATGAGTTTTATGTTCGCGAAAATATAAAACGTAGTTCAGGGTTTGGCATAGGGTGTGACACAGGGTTATATTAAAAAAATGTTTAAAAAAATGGCGTTCAGCAAAGAGTACCAAAATTACACGTGATTTGTCCGGTGACCCCCCTCCCCTACGGTGATAATTGGTGATTTTTTCTTGACCCCCCCTCACCCTATGCAGCATGACGTGATTAATGGACAGGTCCTTAGTTTGCTTCGATTTTGAAAGGTACAAAACAAACTATGTTACTAGTTCAGAAAATATAAATTCAACTCTAGGTCATTTGTACTTGTGTAAATACACGGCTAAAATAAAAATTTTGTAAGGTCTTTTGCATAATGTGAGATTGACAGGGGAGGAGGAAAAATAGACAAAAGTTTTATTTTTATGTAGATAGGGACAGTATGAAAATGTAACAGAGCAAGTAAAGTTTAGCACTAAATATAAATAAGAAATTGTTTTGCCTACTGAATCTTGTTGGATTTATGACAAGTTTTAATTGTACCTGTATCCCATTTTCTTTTAATAGAGCACTATGTTTCTCCCGTATTTTGCGAGCATACTCTGCAGATAAGTGGTATATCTTTAAACAAATTCCTTCCACTGAAGCCTTCACTGTTTCAGCCAAATGTGGCTGACATTGCCTCTGAAACAATTATTAAAATCTGATGTATTTCAAATAAGATTAGTCCACAAGTATTACTAAATCACTTACAATTTTAAAGGCAATAAAACAATAAATGGAAGACAATAACAAAACTATTCATTATAACTTACGCGGAGATGTGCTAGTCTATCTTGAAAGTCATCATATGTAGCCCCAACTGTGCGTCGAAGCCACTGGAATGTATCTTCTGCATTCCATTTCACCACCTTGCGGCTCTCAGGTGATGCATTCCTGGATTCTATCATTTTCTTTGCTGCTTCTGCATAACGCGACAGTTGTTTACGAGCATCCCCAGTAAACTTTGGATGTGTCAGCTTGATGGGTATATCATTCATGATTTCTTCATACATAGAACGTGATATTTCAGGAAAGCAGTGACTAGGCAAAAGCGGGTCTGAACCCCCCTGGTCATTTACTTTCCGCTCCATAAGCCAACGATTAAATGAATCCTTTGGAGCATCAATACTCTCTCTAGTATGACATAGTTCTTGATAACATTGGCGAAGTTTGTTTGCAAGTGTAAATCTGAAACCTTCTATTTCCGGATGTGGATGGGGACAAATAGTTGGGGGCCTTTCATAAATAACAACATTTGTTGGTACCTCTATATCCCAAGGCCCTGCCAAAACAAATTTTTTAGGAGGTGGCCCATTGTCTTCTGAAGGTCGACGTTTGCTGGCACTCGGAGTCATATTACCTGCATTGGGTGGGCCAGTGTGGCAAATGCCAAGAGGGTCTGTGATAGGGTCAAAATCTCTTTTTACCGCCGGTAACTCCCACATTGACTCCCCAGAGAGCTTGTTCCAAAAGTACGGCCTATTTTCACGTTTGGACCAGTACTTGCGCCAACCCTGTTGTATGAGATCTGGATGTAAGTCAGCTGCAAGGTGTGGAGCCAACGGAGCGGGCGCCCCAGGCGTCTGAGGGGTCTCCCCACTGCCACCGGGAGATGATTGAGTTTCGGGTGATGAGTCGCTTCGCGTTGTTGTATTCTCCCAACTCGAAGACCCGGCAACAACTTTGTCACGAACATCATTCATGATGCTACTTTTGATTTAACTGATAATAATATAAATTTGACAGCACTAAACTGTCTTGCATCCAACTTTATAAACTCTCTTACGCTAATAAGGTTCCAATAAGCACATTTTTCATCAAGAATCATTAATTGTTTTCTTAGCGCCAAGAATTGTTATCTCGTAAACTTCAGCGATCTCAAAGAAATACATCATGATTTATACATGAAAATTAACAGAACCAAATAAAAGTTTATAAAACAATATTGTTAGCTCCGAAATCAATCAGAAAGTATTGTATCGTAAATTTACGACTAAGCAAGGCAGCAAAGCCCCCAAGCTAGCACCGCCATCACAAATATGACATGCCACAGAGAAGAAAAAAGTTTTTAACAAAGGAACCTGTTCGAGACACGGTTTATTAATAACACTAATTAGAAATTGTGTTTTATGTAGCAAAATTAAATTATTCTCTTGATTATTCGATGAAAACAATCTAAATTGCCTAAAGTCGGTGTACTTACGAAAATGAGTTTTAGTATGAATCAATATATTAATTTAATTTAGCTATTTCCTATTTACGGTTCGAAGAGAAGAAAAATATGACTCAGTATTGTCACTTGTGTCAGTACTGTCTATTCTATCGTTTATATTTATTGTATTGTATTGTAATATTTATTATATTTATAACCTTATATTGTATTGATAAAATAGTAAATAATTTATTATTTTGACGACATTTTAATCATCCGGACATATTTACATGAATAGTACATGTAATGGAAATTGAAATAACTGATTGTCTGGATACTACACATAAATATGATTATAATGGAAGTAACGTTAGTGTTTTACCACAAGATATAGAATACAGTAAGTTTTATGTGAATTACATTTACAACAATTTACCGTGCATAATAAAAAATATTAGTTCCAACTGGGAATGTTCTTCTACATGGATAAAAGAAGGAACAATAAATTATGATCACATCATTAGCAAATATGGTGATCTTCATGCTCCAGTCGCAGATTGCGGCAATATCGTGTATAACGCGCAAACTAAAAACGATCTTAATGTAAGTGATTTTATGGCCTACCTAAAAACCAAAGAGAGGGATAAGCTCTTATATTTAAAAGATTGGCATTTAAGGAGACTTCGTCCAAATGACAATTTTTATCAAGTGCCGGTAATCTTTGGATCAGATTGGCTCAATGAATTTGCGCAAGATCATGAAGAAGACGACTTTATGTTTGTTTACATAGGGCCCAGTGGCTCCTGGTAGGTGCTATTATATATTACTCAATAATATATTACATAATCGTGAAATGACACTAAAGGTAATGTTTTGTTTCTTTTACAGGACACCTTTACATGCAGATGTGTATAACTCCTTTAGCTGGTCAGTAAATGTTGTTGGAAGGAAAAAATGGATTTTATTTCCTCCTGGAGAAGAAGAAAAACTTAAAGACTCTTTAGGAAATTTACCTCTTCTCTTTGAAGATAACAAAGATCAAAACATTTTACATTATGAAGTCCTACAAGAGCAAGGTGATGCTATTTTTGTGCCTTCAGGATGGCATCATCAAGTTTTCAATGAGCTTGATACCATATCCATCAACCAGAACTGGATTAATGCTTGTAACATAGAAGAAGTTTGGAAAGCTTTGGAAAAATGTCTGTTAAGTGTTGAACATGAGATAAAAGAGTTCCAAGGCACTCCTGAATTCATTAGCCAATGTCAGCTAATTTTAAAGTCAATGTTTGGTATGGACTTTGAATATTTCATAAATTTTATTTGTTACATAGCTAAAAAGAGACTTGATGAACTGGAAGGAAACAATTGCATTGTATTTAACAAGTATATATTAGGAAAAAACCATGTTATGTTTGACTTGAAAAAAATAGTAAAAATAATAGAATTATTTAATAACCACCACTTGATTGTCAATAATAGTTTAAATATTAATTATAAATATGACTCCCTCACCATTAAACAACAAATTGCCAACAAAGTTCAATGAACAATCATAGTTTTGATTTTTCTGTAGTATATACAATTCCCTTATTTATCAATTCTTCTATTTTATTTTGCTTATATCCTAACTCTTTTAAAATCTGTGTTGTATGTTGTCCTGGATTGGAGATATTCTGGTGGCCAGAAGAAACACCTGGTGTCATAGATAGTTTTGGAGCTGGCTCTGGGACCAAGAGATTCTCAGAGTCTCTGTAAAAAGACTTTCTAGACTTATGTAATTTATGATTATCAGCAGAGTCAATTTCTAAAACTGGTGTGACACAAGCATCTGCACTATCAAACAATTGACACCATTCTTCTTGTGTTTTGGTCAAAAACTTTTTTTCTAATGTTTTCCTGCAGTGTTCCATATCACACCCCTGTGGATAGTCTTCTTCAGATAACTGCAGTACTTTTAGCATGTTAGCATAAAATTGTGGTTCTAGTGCTCCAACTGCCATGAATTTATCATCCTTAGTTCTATAAGTTCCATAAAATGGAAATCCCCCATCCAAGGCATTTGTTCCTGGTTCTCCTGACCACACTGGTAATTTTCTAGATTTGTATATCCAAGTTGCTAAATATGCTGCTCCTTCTGTCATGCTGGAATCAACTATTTGACCCTTGCCAGATTTGGTTCTTTCAAA
>JALPQI010024994.1:0-13144 GCA_025490895.1 Thaumatotibia leucotreta
CGGAGTTTGAGCATATTTTTTATTATGTACCTAAGTAGGTGTATACTCGTATACACGGTGCCTCGCGAGGAAACCACATAATTCTAACTATGCATTCTAGACATCAAAATAAACAAAAAATATTATGAGACCAAATGTCAAATTCCACAAAAAAAAAAAAATATTTTTTATTTTTTTAGACTTTTTGAATACTTTTTAACATTTCCAATACTTTTTATCATAACAACAATTTGTTAAAACTAATTTTTTTAATGTTTTTTTTTAGGGACAGGTTTTTTCGTCAAGTCTATTTTTTGATTGTCAGACAAAAGGTGTGGTAATATTAGAACACATTGGGGCAGCATTATAATCAAAAAGAAGTTTTATGACGAGTTACGTCGAAAAACTTTTTCCGAAAAAAGGTTAATTATCTTTGGAACCAAGCCGAATCCAGGAAATTTTATATAACATTAAATACTCTAAATATGCTCAGGAATTCCGCATTAAAATTATGTGGGTTCCTCGCGAGGCACCGTGTATAATCTTTAAAGATGTATTTTTATTTATAAATGAATTATTAGATTATTATTATTGTTTACTTTTGCGTTAAATAAATGTTTGTACTTTTGGGGAATATGTTCGTGACTCGTTCGTAAGTCGCTAAAATAGTAATTCTGTGAACCAAAATGTGACGTCACGCACAAGCGTGCCAATATAGCCGCGTTTATAACAGCCATTAATGTTCCTATATTTGGTAACGTAAAAACTAGTAGAATCATATATAAAATACCTATAAAATATTACTGATATAAGAATATAAATTTTCTTTTATTTCCAAAAACAAGAACAAAGTATGAATACAGTAAAAATAAATTAATTATAAATAAAAAATTTGCCCCAGGTCCTGCTGGGGAGGTAGAGTGCCCAGAAGGCTGGCCGCATTGCCGCGCTGGACTGCTATGCTGAGTCTTTGCGCGAAATACTGGCCAGCCCTCTGGTCACCCGACGCCTCTATAAGGCGCTTGGAGATGTCCCTATAGAGGCGCCGCGCACTTGGCCCCCACGGCCCTAGTGTTTCAACCCCAAACGCCGCAAATATGTAGCTGCTACCGAGGGTAGCATATTTGCGACGCTTGAGGTCTTCTGCTAAGGATGCCGCCGCACCAGCATTAACACTGGTGCTTGGAATATGGGACGGCGCCAGGGTATCTACACATGTAGCATCCCAGACAAGGGGCCGACCCATACTCCAAGGCAACAACGTCATCCCATCGGGCCTTTTGCCGTCGTCCCTAACCAGTCCGTTGGGCTCAAGGACTGCTGGTACCTTGGCAGTGACAAGGGCCCTTCGGATGACGTCGTTAATGCTGGCATGGCGTGGGATTCTCCCAGCGCTCCGACTACATGAGAGGCCGTGGTGGCCCAGACTATCTACCATAGCCCCACATTGACATCTGTGGGGCATATTTGTTGATGCCCCTATTCTAAGGCACGCGGACAACCGGAAGGTATTATTGTCCAGCAATGTGCCTATTGTGGAGGATGGGAGGGCCTGCAGCCACAAACCCGACTCCCATTCCGCGGTTGCAATGAGACGAGCTCGATCTGCCGGACCAAGCGCCGTGTCTAATAGGCCGGTCTTGGTTAGACGACAGAGAGGCTCGTCCCACTGTCTTTGTGAACACGGGTTGGCAGGCGGGTTCGTGTTGGGGCATGTTAGGGACCATACATTCTTGGCTTCGGCACAGTGTGCTGTCTCTAGGACCCCTATGGAAGGGGCTAAAATTTTCCCAATGAGACTTTGAGCACCGTGTACCGAAGCCAAGAAAGCAGGTAGCGCCACGCTGGAAATTTTGCGGATGCCCAGGCCGCCGAACCTAATGGGTAGACTAGCCTGGGCCCATGTTCTATCGCCGAAAGATATGTTGAAAATGGAGGTGAGGGTTTCTAAAACTAGATTATCCAGATTCGATAGCAAAATGGGATGTTTCCAGATATGGGAACCACGGAGGACATATGTAAATTTTGGAACAAATAGACAATGTTTCATGATACAATATGCCGAATGAATTGTAATATTGGTTAAACGATGGGAGGAAGCCTTGAAATTTTGGATTTTTGTGTTAATAAAGTTTTCAAAAGATTGGTCCATGATGGGACAACCGAGGAGGTGGAGGGATTCTTTTTGGATAATTTTGATATTTGGTGCTAATTGTTTAAATCTGTCTATTACTTGTTCTTTATTTGAGCAGGATTCTGTTATAAAAAGTTCACATTTCGAAAAATTTAGTAATAGGCCGATTGCTTTAAAGTTATATTATATTATGTATATTATATAAAATATTATATTATGTATACATATTATATTTTCTATTCTTATTTACTTTACTACAAATGTAATACAAAATCCTACATATACCTTCAAATTATTTTATGAAAAAGAAATGTCCGAATTGATCTTTTTCTCTCAATTAGCTTCAGTGCAATGGATACTGAAGTTTGTTGTGACAGCAATATGAATTCAGGAGTTTTCATTGGAGTTTCCATGAAAAGCGAAATGAAAAAAAAGGGCACAACATCTCTAATAAAGGATTCTACTTTTTGTTTGTATGCTCTTTAAATTGACCGCACCTTAAGGTGAATGCAGACCAAAAGAGCATTCGCTGTTCTATCCCCCGACTCTGCGAAATTCGATCGTTACACGAAACGTGATTCGTTGATTTCGTAGAGTGGGGGATAGAACAGCGAATGCTCTTTTGGTCTGCATGCACCTTTAAAAACAGACTAGTATGCTACTATTTTTAAAAAAGAATCACATCGAGTGATTCGTACAACGTGTACAGCTGCTGTGGCAGTAATTGAAGCGTTAATCATTAATGCTCGTTTAATCGTTCACTTTGTTGACCTAAAAAGCCTTTTATTGAATTCCGTCACTGTCTGTATATGAGATGGGATATTGGCGGATTCGTTAACCGTAACTACCTTTTATGGGTACCTACTGTCTATGAGTTAAGTATAGCTGTATGATTTGAATATTTTGAAGCTATTTTGTTAAAAATAATATTTAACTCACACGCACGAGATTGCAAAAGTAAATTAAAATGAAAGTAATATTTAATCAAATTATATTAGGGCTCAGGGTTAAAATATATTTTTAAAGGAAATAAAATCTGTTACTTAATTGTATAATTATATCTTGAGTTAATTATGACTGAGTTGTAGGCTTATGATGGTTCCCTTTTTATCGTTTGTTGTCGTTGCTGTCACGTTCTAACTAGTGTTTAAATGCGAAAGTGACATATGTCACATCAAACCATTATTAGCTCCCTTTGATTCCGTTTTTTGACGGCTGGACAGTTATCAACATATTATGTACAGTCAAGGGCATTAATATATATACACTTCTCCATACTGATCCCTTACAAATGTGTCTATATATTAATGCACTCGACTGTACTAGTAAAAGAGAAGTTCACTGTACAACACAAGCGAGCGGGCTGGCGTGTCATAGTACGGTTATATGACACGCGCAACTCGCTAGTAGGTAGTATTACTACCGACTAGCGAGTCGCGCAGCTGTCCCGATGATTCTATTTCAAAATACTGTGTGATATGATTGCCCTGTGAAACCTTGATTAAATTATGTATTTTAGTGATGAAGAAGTGTTTTGATGAAGAGTTTTTACCGTTCATTCATTGGCCTCTGACATCTATAAAAGATGCTTCAAGCAGCGTCCAAAGAGCTTCGGCACTTACGTTTTCCACACAGCAAGCTGAAGTGGGTGAAGTGACCTCTCCACGGACGCTGCATCGCCTGGGACGCATGTAAGATATTGCAGGCATGCCCAAAACCCACACCACTCTCTCGACCTCACCGACGGGGCCCACAGGAATTACGAGTCAGTACGTGCGGAGTCGGTTCGGTTGCAGGTGTATGACGGCTGGCACCGAGCCGGGTTTATTTCGAGTATGCCTTCTCTGGAGGTGACTATTTGCTTCGGCTGAGAGGCTGGATTGTCAGTAATTCCCTTAGTCAAATTTTACTGTTACAGTAGCAATTACTATATCATCATCTTTATCTTAGCCCGTGTGCATTATCTGCTGAGCTACGCGCCACGCCTACGTCATTCGTCCTGGTCCTGTCCCAATGTGACTTAGAAGCGGCCCACGGGTCTTGTAATACCTATAGTGGTGATTTGAAGGTTTATGTTAAATATTATTATGCTGTTTAATGTTTTATTCAATGTATCTTAAATATCATCTTCACCTAGTTGAGTAGGTATCTATAAATAATGATGATGAATTGTATGAGTCCTTAAAAACGCCATATGCTTTTACTTGCACACAAGTTGCAATCGTCCGAATTGGCACCGTGAAAATTCAACAGACCGTGCTCAATATCGGAACGTACCATAAATCCTGAGGTAATTATTTAAATTGAGATCTGTCAGTTTACCGATGTAGCCATTAAAAATAAATGCGCATTAAAATTAAATGTGTGATTATGCTTTATTGACTCTATTACATCTTGGTTTGATGGCTTCGCGAGTACTTATTCACGATTTTGTTTAACTGACTATGTTCCATGTACGGTTTCAATGTTGGTCCCATACTGAAAGTTCATCGTAAGGCACTGGTCTCACCGCGAGCTACTAAGCTATGAGCTAGCTTAGTAGCTCGCAGTGAGACCAGTGCCTAATGGTTGGTAGACTTGGTCGCCGGTCAGTAGCAAGAAGGATTGTCGTTCCGTTCCACCCTGTATAATAATAATATTGCGATTATGCAATTAACTTGGGTATTAATAGTAAATATTATTTATATCATTTACTAAAGAAAGGGGACCTAGTTCACCAACGTCACTTACAGTATAAATAAAGTCGGTACTTCTTCAAAACACTGATAAAAAATAATTAAATTTACAATACTGTTTATGAAACTTGTTTAAAAAAAATGTTATTGTTAAGTAGAATAACATAGCTAGCCTTACAATTAGTAGTACTACTTATCGTCGTCGGACTAATATCCATTGAGAGACATTTTTTAAACAAGATTGAACATCAAATAACGCTAATAAACATTTGCGACTTTTGATAAATATTAAAAAACGCATATATCGAAGTAATCGTGATCCAAAGATTTTTTTAAACCTTCTCCCGAGAAAGGAGAGCTGCACTTTATTTGAAGTTGTAAAACATTTTTTTAT
This sequence comes from Thaumatotibia leucotreta, assembly GCA_025490895.1. Taxonomy (NCBI): domain Eukaryota; kingdom Metazoa; phylum Arthropoda; class Insecta; order Lepidoptera; family Tortricidae; genus Thaumatotibia; species Thaumatotibia leucotreta. The sequence goes on from JALPQI010024994.1 coordinate 5,183, forward strand.
TTGTAATAAAGAAATGTATCCTCAGATATCAAGGTCACTGCAAACTAGACGGTATGAAAGTCGATCTTATATCAAGGGGGAATAGACATCAAAGCGATTGATGTAGTTGAGTTAATAAATATCTATACAATATTTGTACGTTAAACAGAAAATCCTGGGCGTTTTTAGCGTTGGAGGCCAAAATCCATTTTGCACTGTTACGCCAGTACTATAAATACTAACTATAGGTACAGTCAAGGGCATTAATATATATACATTTCTCCATACTGATCCCTTACAAATGTGTCTATAAATATTAATATACAGTATTGTACATTAGCACTCGACTGTACTAGGACATTGTGAAAAACTGCGTTAAGTAAATATTGATAGAAAAAACAAGGCGTACCTTAAAAAAATCAATCACGATACATGAACAGTTGAGGTGGTCCTCCATGTTTCAATCCCGCACAACATATAAAATGCGTTTACAGTCTTTAACGTCAGGCCATTGATACTATGATGTTTTTTTTCTTAATTTATTTGTACACAGTACATGGGTATTTTACAAGTACAGTTCAAGCTAAATAATATAAATAATATATAATAGCGGGGGAGAACGGAAATAACAACTTTATCCGGCCCAACAGTCAACCTCACCTGCACGCGTCGGTGGTTCGTTACGAATAGCTGGCGGCGGCGTACACTGGACGCCGCGGTGCTCCCTGCTGGATAACGGACGAGGCTCTGGCGACCGAGCAATGGCGGTATAACCATATCACCGGTCGGGCAACCAATCGAAGAGGCAACAGCGGCCTTGGAGTCCAAATGCTCTTTTGGTTTAAACGCACCTTAAGTAGTCTTATGAGGACCGTAGTGAACGACCACATTTCGGAGACATACCTATGTACAATAGCTACACTACTCGTATTGTAACTCATATATTTTTAAATAATTACTGTGGTTATATTTTGCTACTTGGGTGTCAGGCGTTATTCTTTCGAGTACGTTATATTCCCTTTTAAAGGCAATAGTACATTACTACCGAGGCCGGGAAGTGACTGGTTGCCGGCCGAATATATGTAGACGTAGATAGTATTCGGACGGCAACCCGTCACTTCATGGCCGAGGTATGTATAATGCTTTTCTCAAACATGCAATGAAATGAAACAAAAAAATGTATCTTCTTTCTAAGAAATTATAAGTCAACTACATAACTAAGTCTTTGAAACACAATAAAAGTCAAATACGACACCGACACCTCATTTTTTTTTTAAGATTGACCTGTTTGAAAGTTGCAAATTTTTAATTAAAAAAAGCGGTATTAGACGACGCGGTCGGTTGGGTCCAATTAATCGCATGCAGTGATCGGGGCCGACGGATCGCGCCGTGTAATACTACTTTTTAAATATTATTTTGAGTAGTTATTGTACATTTATTTTAAATGATATAATTTAAATACATAATTATAACTGCAAAAATTTGCCAATCATTTTTTTTATACTAATATTACTTACAGATAATTATTGGCTAAAAGCCAAGATGCCAGGTCACAACCCTATGTCAAAGGAAAATTAAAAAAGAGGTACTTGCTGGCCTAGGCCGGCAACCAGGTACTTCCCTGCCACTTTTTAGGCACGTAACTACAACATTTCATTGCATGTTTGAGAAAAATAACTTTATTAAATAAATTACGCGTTGTTCTAGAGGTCAATATTATTAATACTACTTATAGTAGACAGGCTACGCAGACTAATGATTCCTTGAAACTTGTTGTGAATTTCATACATTTATTTCCATTGTAAGTATATCTCCTTTATACAGGGTGACCTTAGCCATTGGACCAATCCTGAAACACCACGTTAGTTTACCCCTTCGGCCGCGTACGTAACCGACCTTTCGTAACTGGTAACGAAGGAAGAAAAAATTATAGTATACTAGTTTCGAACAAATACTTATTTTTCTTCATATGTAATCATAGTTACGACGGAAGAAATTGTTTATTTGAAGTTACTAATAAGGAATACCTATTACTCATACGTAACTGAGTGCACATTGTTTATCATCATTTAGCGTAGGTAACATACTCATTCTAAGCACTTCAAACTCCTCACTTACTGGCCATTTGATTTGTACTTTTTTATTTTTCCCCAGTAGTCACACTATTTAATACTAGGTATATAAATTATAAATATTAGATATCATATACCAAAGAATAACGACCAAGATCACCTAACGCCCGAGGTGGGGACCGAACGGAACCACGTACTCAGCTTTCGCGGCTGATGCTTGTACCCCTCGGGCGTTAGGTGATCTTGGTCGTTTTTCTTTGGTATATGACATCTAATATTTAGAATAAGATAAGTTAATAAATTATATTACAGATAGAACATTTATAGAAGGAGTGCACTACATAAATAAGTAATTTTAACATAATGCTGCATTTAATTTCATACAATATAATTATATGTCATCACAAGTATAGCACAGTTAAGGATTATTTTTTCACGGCCTTACTTGAATTTACATAAAATCGAATGAAAATACTCTATGGCCTTATGTGCACAAATATCTACTCTTAGATGATTCATAAATATACCTCTGGAACAACTTCCATATAGAGCATTTTCTTAGAAAATACATTTCGGTTAATCATACTGTTTCCACCAATTCAGCTCAGAATCACAAATCATAAGTTCTTTTCGACGAGAACATTGTTTCTTATTTTTATTCATTTTACATGACATATTTTTCTCATAGGTACTTTTTTGGGAATGCAGTTTGGGATTTTGGGTGGAAATGAACTGTAAACTCGAATACATATTAAAAATCTAAAGAAAAATACAAATAAATATTCCCTTGCTGGGATTCGAACCTGGATCAGATGATCTGGCTTCACAGACAGAGTTACTACAGCTGCGCTAAACTAGTTGTCAAAATTAGTACTGCGCTTGGACTGTGTCGCTAGTAGTATAAACGAACTTTTGCGAAGAGGCTTAATTTTAATAAGGAGTTATCGTTCTTCTCTTTAGAGTATTATATTCTTTGGTACTTACCTACTCCAATTTTATAAATTTATTTTTTTATATTTATTTAATAAAATTGGGCTATATTAATTATGGTAATTTTTATATTTTGCCCATTTTTATACACTGGACATTTTTATAATTGGGTAATTTTATCACTTGGACATGCGTAAAAGTCCAACATTCGTCTTTTTGGACATTACTCGGTCAAAGGAAAAGGACAAACAAGGAGTTTCCGAACAGTGTAGTGAAAAGAAAATTATTCTTACTATGTATCTGGTTACGAACAATTTGACAAACGACGGTGACCGATTACTTATGAAGAAAAATAAGTATTTGTTCGAAACTAGTATCGTACAAAGATAATTTTTTCTTTCTTCGTTACCAGTTACGAAAGGTCGGTTACGTACGCGGCCGAAGGGTAGTTTACTACTTAGAAATAGTCTAAAGTTAATTTTTTTTTATGAAAGCAAAAGAAACAAATATAATTTGTTTGCAATAATTGATAACAAAAAGAAATGTACTGTAAACGACCGGGGTAATAATGTGTTAATGCACTGGTAGCGCAAGTTCGAATATGCTTGGCAATAATGACATTCGTCAAAAGTCGGAATTTTATATTTGTAAGTAACATAAATGAAAAAGTTTATCACTTTTATTACCTCAGGAGAGTACCGACACATACAAATTTGTGCAAGGGGGTCTGCTTTTCTCTGCAGCTGACAGTACATTTTGGGTTTGTCCAATGGTTGAAGATACCCTGCTCTGTCATTATGGCTGGTAGTAAAATAATATTTGGTTTAAAGACCTCTTTAAGGATCTCGGCGGGTAAAATTATCCTTAAGTGTGCATGTAGGTAGCTAATTCTCCTTCTTTCATATTTCAAGTCACTCATGCCGTATTTTCAATTTCCCGCTCTATTAAATTTATTAAGACAAAGTTGTAAACATGGCTATCATAAAAACCTACGAGGCACGACTAATGAAAGATTGTTACAGAAATCAATTTCCTCAAAAAGAGCATTTGTAAAACAGGTTTTTTCAGACGGACCTGTTTTAAGTATGTTAATTTGTTTGGAAGTGAAAATGAATTCTGTAGCGGAGTAATGAGGGGCTTGATGAGATTATTTTTAAAATGGCACCATTTTGTAAAATACGTAAACTTTAGTGGAAATAGGTACCTGCCTGTTTCATTGCTCTGAAATTACAAATAATTTAAAGATATCCTTCGTCCTCCACTTCCGTAAAGTACTGTCAACAAAAAATGTGGTCTGTCACTTTCCGACTTTATTAACACTGAATAAAGTTGAGAAGTGGTAGACCACATTTTTTGTTGACTGTACCTAGGATTGGTGTATATTTATATTCTATTATTATTTTCAAGAGCCGCTAATTGCAAAAAATGTTGGACTTAGGACTGATTTTTCAATCCCCAGTTAACAGTACCGGTCAAATAAATGTTAGCCCTGTCCTTTTTTGACTAATGATTTTAGAAAAGGATGGTGATAATTTCAACTAACGGATAGGTTCATTTGGGGATTGAAAAATCATCCCTTAATGTATTAAATGCTTAGGTTGCATTGTAAGTATTTTTCATTTACGTTTCATTCAAGTACCTAATCAAGTATAAGGTAGGATATTAAGGCAAACACTCTTTAAGAAAACATCATCGAAGCTAGTGTTCTAATATAGCTTCATGTAATACCAGAACTATATAAGTCATTTGAATGGCATTTGACTGCAATAAGGGCAACCAGCTTAACTGTAGTGCATTACCTGAGTTTTAGTTCACAGATCAGATGCAGTACTTCAGACACCTACCTCAAGGATTTTAAGTGTAGTCTAAGTAAAGTGAATTCGGGCTTTTCTGATAACTATACCTTAAACTTGTTAAATTACTGGCTGCTGTGTATTGCTGCGATGGTCCCACGTTGGGCGCCATTTAATGAAAAGATCATTCGACACTGGAAATTTCAAATGTCGTAAGGGACATTTTGTCGTAAGTACACTTTGAATTGCATAGAACTCAGAAAAAAATTCTCTATCGATCTGTATAATTAACTTTTTGATATCGCTTCAAATAAAGAAGTTATGAAGTGAATTCATTTTGTCGTAACTTCATATTGCTTTAAAAAAAATGTTGTATGGGTCAAATTTTTAATTTGAAGGGATAACGTGTCCATTTTCAACGTGGTATATCCTTCTTATTCATAAATCCCTATGTGGTTAGTTACTCCAGCAAAAGAAGGTGCCTTTACGACATTCTATCTGATGAAATAAATACGAAACTTTGAATTCACAATGGCGTAAGGGACAAATCGGTGCATGGCGTGAAGAACTTGATAACTCGAGATGAAAAGTAGAAGAAATTTGAACTTCTATCTGTCATAAATTAAATTTATTTTTCTTTACCAAAATATCTCGAGTTATCAAGTTCTTCACGCCATGCACCGAAATATTTTAGGTTTTTGTGGGTTACAACACAATTTCGAAGATAATATGGCTCTATTCTCTTAATAAACTGAGTCGTATGTACATATAAATCGAAATAATTTTAAAGTTTGATGTCGTAACTCACCTTTTAATTTTATAAAGTATACGTTACTACATTGAATACGGTACATGAATGAGAGTTACGCCTCAAAAAAAATGATATTAAAAATCTTGAAAGTTTTTTTTATGTACGTTATAACATTTTGTTTAGTTTCTTATAGTACTTGCAACAGTGCCGGCGCGACTTGACAGAGCAGTATTTTTACTACCACATAGATACTGCATCGACCAGCGACTCACGCACATTTCCACTTCCAACCCTGGAGCATAAACATCGCTCTAAAGATTCCTCTCTGGACGGCCAACGACCAATCAAGGCAAGCCAAGTCCTACAGTTCTTCTTGGATTCTACTCCGACCGACGAAAACATGCCTGAGACGATGTTGCTATTGCCGAACAGCTCGCCACAAGCTGCCCCAATCTTATTATTATCTCCCTGGGAATCATGGGCTTATTTATAATTAGCTGTCTTTTGCCAATTCGAGAAATTTACTCTGTAGTACACGTGAACCGTGAACCAGTCTCAGCAGGCTATTGAAAAGTGTAATGAGCTATGATCATTGCATGGGTTAGAGATAGGGCTATAGTAGTAAGGTCTGGACATCTGCCATAATTATTATCATTTTTATTATTGTTGTTTTGGTCTAATATCCGCCGCGCCGAGCAGTTATGATATTTTGTCGCAGCCCTTTTTATAAGTCATTACTGATTCTTCTCGAGGCCAGAACATTCCAGATTCCGAAGGCTGAAATTTTGTGTACATCATAAGGTCTACCTAGGTGAATGCTTCTTTTATGCATTTGTGGTCTGGACAAACAGAGGAGGAGGAGGTCCATAGTAGATTAATTGATAGTTTAAATCAATATGTTGCAATGTTGCACAGTAGTTTGGTCTGATTTTTGGCAGAAGCTACATATTGCATCTTGTTTCTTATCCATGATTGTTATACATATGTTAATAGTTAGGATTCTCGATTCTTCACAGGCTTTGTTACTTTTGAGCTCAAGTAGCTCTTTATTGTTTTCTGTTATTAAACCCTTGGATAAGAGCTTACGAGTGAGAGTTACTTTGATGGACTTCAACTGTGCGATTGCTCTTATCTTATCTTATCATATCTAGTTTGTTCAGCAGAGAATATGGCTCCGGTTTGGTGATTCCAAAGAAAGGCTCTGGGCTGACAATGCCTGTGTTGCCGTTCTTTCCGGTAAACTCATCTGCTGTTTCGTTTCCAACAATATTGGAATATCCTAATACCCATCTAAGTGTAACTTCATTAAAGTCAAGGGCGTTTAATTTATTCTTGCGGCACTGGACTAGAGTTGTCCTTGAGGGATTCTAGTGAGAGCATCGCAGCTTGACTGTTTGAGTTGATGTAGATAATATTGGTTTTTAGGTTTCTGGCCAAATTGATTTCCACACATAATGTAATATTTATGCACGAAAATCATCATAATATCGACTCCTGTCTAGAAAATGAAGGCCATTTTGCTCATGCTGACGCAAACCCTGACCTTAGGCCTCTCACCTTGTGGATTATACTTGTACCTGTGGTGCCATTTTCGACAATCATTTTGGTCGTTGGTCCCTTTGTATCTTGAGGGTATTTCGACTGTCTGGTGAAGCCACATTCGATGTGCTTGTTTTATTCCCGAAAGCCCAGGCTTTCAAGTTGGTTTTTGCAGGCTGTTCAAACACTGAGAACACCCTGTCGTTGTGTGAAATTCATACTCAGTTATATTGAGGGTTGAAGTAGCTATTATGTTAGAGAACTCTTCAGACCCATATAGTCGTGGTTTCATCCCTTTGATTTAATTTCATTAAGGATGGTTTCTGTGAGTTTATTATCGAAAGCACCTTCGACATCAAGGAATACACACCGACCTGTTTGCTTATTCTCTAGACTTTACCGCCGCTTTGGTAACCTGTATCGTGTGCTTAGCTTATTTTTATTTTGTTTCTTTCTGTATTTTCTTACTGGTGCAGTAAAGAATTACTTACTAGGTCAAGTGGGGTAGTTTTTGGTAAACATGTTGATTTAGACTTAGCGATCTTGCCACCAAGTAGTGAAAGAAATAGAGATGTTAGACTAATAGGTTTGAAGGACTTAGAACGAGTATTATCTATACTCGTTATTCCTGCTTTTTGGTATAAAGCGTACCTTGATACTAGTCCATTTTCTCAGTATAAACCCCAATGCAATGCTTGCCCGAAATATTTTGCCAGGTGCGGAAGGAGAACGCCTTGATTTCATTTTGATAATGTAGGAAACACTTCACAATTTCCAGTCGATTTGAATGGCTTGCACAAACTCAGCGCTCCTTAAACATTTTTTGGGCTACAAATGTAGGTTTTCAGTCAGTGGTTCGTTCCCTACGGATTCGATAGTTCCTTTGACCGCACGTCTT
>JALPQI010024995.1:0-21914 GCA_025490895.1 Thaumatotibia leucotreta
CTATAGTTAAAATCAATTATTACGCTTATGTACGACATACACAAATAATCAGTGATCGGTTTTTTGGATTCGCCCGGCGGGTCTCCTATAGTAACTTGAAAAATAAACTTTGATTATTTATACGTATTTCCATGCAATTTGCCATGTTACTGTTCATAATGTAATATAATAGTACTCATTTCTTTTATAGTTGCACCCGTAATTTTTTATACGTGAAATCCCGCGAGGGTGAATCCAAAAAACCGATCACTGTTCATAAAGTATGCTCTTGTGTGTATAATAGTATGTGTGCAATAGTGTTCAATAAAATTTTATAGCCACACCCTAATTTTTTAATACGCGAAATCCCGCTAGGGGGAACCCAAAAAATCAATCATTGCAAATAATACACGAATAAATAATTACTAAGATGTAGATTGCAGTAATTTTTGTACAGAACTTCTATTTAATAAATTAGAAAGAACCTAAAAGGTCATTTCATTTGGCAGTATATAAACGTGACTTCATTTTTGTGCATTTCATATAAAATTTCATAGTGGCTAAAGTTTTAATAGTCGAAAAAATTTATTTCACTTGCCAGTCATCCTACCTATAATAGCTGTTTCATAAAAAGACTGCGTTATTTTCAAATGGAAAATAATACAGAAAACTTTTACGTTTTCTGTGTGAATATCGCCTCGAGTTTTGGGCTGTAATGAGTTCACTACTACAGATCGATTCCCCAAAGCTGGCAAGAATAGAATGAATGAAATTATTGACTCTATCATTGTATGTTTGCGGCCATACCAACCGTATTTACTGCCACTTTGACATCCACACATAGATACTGTCACTTATTCAATCAATTCGTGCCTGCTTTAGTGAATTTAACTGTAATAGACTTTGCGATTGTGACAGCCAGTTTTTACTCTTACCTTATTGACATTGACTAAATTCGCTGTGATTCACGGAAGGTCGTCTGGTGTAATTGGAAGCACGTTGGACCGGCAATCCAGAAGCGGGTTCGAATCCCGTGTCAACTAGTCTTTCGCAGTTGATTTTTTCTATAGTAAGCACATCTGTTACCACATTGTGGTCTTACCTTATGTTCGAATTGGCCCTGCGAGTCCAGGGTATGCAGATTCTGTTCCATTAGGGCCAAACCGGCCGCGTACAGAGTTGGGTCGTCCAGTTGTAACACGGAAAGACCAACCCAGAATAGAGCCGTGTGGATTGGGGATTCCTGTTAACAAAGAAAATAGTACGTTGTGCATACATTGTGTTACTAACGAGAGTGTTAGAAGCCCGACGCCGTTAGGCGGAGGGCTTTTATGGCTCGAGTTAGTATTCCGCTTACCGACCGTGATGCATACAATGTTTTTCATCACACTTGCCGACAAAAAAATAAGTTTTAATACATAATATTATTAAATGACGTACTGACATTTCTATTACTCCCTAGGGAATTTCGCTTTTCTATTACTCCCGCTACGCACGCAAACAATGGCGCGCTTAGACAGCAAGTGTGATGAAATAGTACATTACAATAGAAGTGCGAAAAAAATGAAGTTCTAAACGAGTGGAGATAAATTAGGGCTGCGTTTCCACCAGAGATGTGAGAGGATGTGTTTCCATACAAATGACACCTATTAATGACTCGAGCGAGATGTCATTTGTATGACAACATATCCTCGTACATCTCTGGTGGAAACGCAGCCTAAAACACGATCGAAGGGAGTGCTTTAAATCGACACGAGTTACGAATTTTCTTTTTGCACGTGTCTCGTACGACGTTTTTCAGTACATATGGCCCTTTTCGACCTGACGTAAAATGAACCACTTCTCACACTAGCGCGTAAAAAAAGCACCATCTGTACTGAAATAGTACATTTCGATACAAGTGCAAAAAATTTTTTTTCGACGAGGGTGAAAGTTCGATCCCGAGTGAAACGAGGGCAACAATCACCCGAGTTAAAATAGTACATTAAGACACAATTGCGAAAAACATGAAATTGGAAACGAGTGGCGATGTTTTAAATCTACACGAGTTACGAATTTCGTTTTTGCACGTGTCTCGTACGACGTTTTTTAGTACAGATGGCCCTCCGAAGTTTTGAACCTGACGTAAAATGACACACTTCTCGCAGTAGAGCCTAAAAAAGGCACCATCTGTAGTAAAAAATAAATATTAATATAAAAAGTACCAACCAAGAAAGCTTAGTATTCTATTATCCCCCACAATTGTTATAATACCTACCCACTCTACCCAGCCTGTTAAGTTTGGTGTCACTACAGTCATGTATCTACTGTTTATATATTTGTATTTCTTGTATAATATTCTTTAATTTAGTAAACTTACCGGGTAAAGCAGCGGTTGTAATCTCGTCAAGCACATTATCAGAGCCTCCAATAAAGCTAGATCATTGAATGATTCCAAAGCTTTCACTAATATCCGTAAAAGCTGTTTCATATCATCATCGGTCACGTTTTTACCTGAAACAAAAAAGTATCTATAGCATAGGTAACTCCACGAAAGTAGGTCACAGAAAATTGTTTTTTTAATTTATTGGTTTACCATAGCTTTTTTTACACTATTACATAAAAAAACACACATACTCATTCTAGCTACCGTGAGAGTAAACTCCATATGCTTAATTATTTAACTATAATTAAATGTTATAAAAAATGTACCAATAAGTTCGTTTAAGGGATTTGCTTTCATTCACAATTTGCGAAAATTGCGAATGTCACATTATTGAGAAGCATTATTTTACAGACTGATGAGATTGACATATCTCCAAAGTAAGAAAAGAACTTTCTACTAATTAAATAATTAAAGACTTACTAATACAACCAAATACGATGAGAGCGCGCGGTTGCAATGCCGGGTTGAAGCAGAAGGCAAAACTCTTGGCTAAAGAAGTCCTGTGAACAAGAAATATATAGTTATAATGTGCAGTTTTATTTTAAGAAATCGATCGTCGACATTCATTATTGGATAAACGTAAATTGAATAAGTTATCGCTACTTCGATTGCGTAGTTTCGCGGTTATTAATTTTCTCACCTAAACTGTCCCCATTTCCACTCCTTAAAAGATTATTTCTGGGATAGAAACTATCCTATATCCGTCTCCACCCATCAAACTATCACTCCACCAAACCTCATTCAAATAGCAACCCCGGTTTTCCAGTGATGAAGCGTCAAACAAACAGTGACGGTGACACACATAACACGTCTGCAGCCAATCAAAGTGCGGTATATCGCGCATGGAGGCCTCCATGATCTCCAGCCGTTATTAACTTACGTAGATTACGCACTTCATCAACTGAATTGCTGATTTCTGGAATAAAACCTATCCTATATCCTTCTCCACCCATCAAACAATCACCCCACCAAACCTCATCCAAATAGCACCCCTAGTTTTTCTGTGATGAAGCGTCAAACAAACAGACACGGTGACACACATAACACGTCTGCAGCCAATAAGACTGCGGTATATCGCGCATGCAGGGCTTCATGATCTCCAGGTTATAAATTAACTTACGTAGATTACGCATTTAATCAACTGAATTGCTGATTTCTGGAATAAAACCTATCCTATATCCATCTATCAAACTATCCCCCCACCAAACCTCATCTAAATACCGCCACCAGTGGTCACGTGATGAAGCTTCAAACAAACAGACACGGTGACACACATACCAGGTCTGCAGCCAATTACACTGCGGTATATCGCGCATGCAGGCCTGCATGATCTCCAGCCGTTATTGATTCACTTACATAGATTACCCATTTCATCAACTTAATTGATGAATTCTGAAATAAAAACTATCCTATATCCGTCTCCACCCATCAAACTATCACTCCACCAAACCTCATCCAAATAGCAACCCCGGTTTTCCAGTGATGAAGCGTCAAACAAACAGTCACGGTGACACACATAACACGTCTGTAGCCAATCACACTGCGGTATATCGCGCATTACGTAGATTACGCATTTCATCAACTGAATTGCTGATTTCTGGAATAAAACCTATCCTATATCCTTCTCCATCTATCAAACTATCCCCCCGCCAAATCTCATCTAAATACCTCCGCCAGTGGTCACGTAATGAAGCGTCAAACAAACAGACACGGTGACACACATACCATGTCTGTAGCCAATCACAGTGCGGTATATCACGCATGCAGACCTCCATGATCTCCAGCGGTTATTGATTCACTTGCATAGATTACCCATTTCATGAACTTAATCGATGATTTCTAGAACGAAAACTATCCTATATCCTTCTCCATCTATCAAACTATCACCCCACCAAACCTCATCTAAATACCTCTACCAGTGGTCACGTGATGAAGCTTTAAACAAACAGACACAGTGACACACATACCAGGTCTGCAGCCAATTGCAGTGCGGTATATCACGCATGCAGACCTCCATGATCTCCAGCGGTTACTGATTCACTTGCATAGATTACCCATTTCATGAACTTAATTGATGATTTCTGAAATAAAACCTATCCTATATCCTTATACACCCATCAAACTATCCCCCCACCAAACCTTATCTAAATACCTCCACCAGTGGCCACGTGATGAAGCTTCAAACAAAAAGTCACGGTGACACACATACCACGTCTGTAGCCAATCGCAGTGCGGTATATCGCGCATGCAGGCCTCCATGATCTCCAGCGGTTATTGATTCACTTGCATAGATTACCCATTTCATCAACTAAATTGATGATTTCTGAAATAAAACCTATCCTATATCCTTCTCCACCCATCACACTATCACCCCACCAAACCTCATCCAAATAGCACCCCTAGTTTTTCTGTGATGAATCGTCCAACAAAAAGACACGGTGACACACATAACACGTCTGCAGCCAATCAGACTGCGGTATATCGCGCATGCAGGCCTCCATGATCTCCAGACGTTATTGATTAACTTACGTAGATTACGCATTTCATCAACTTAATCGATGATTTCTGAAATAAAACCTATCCTATATCCTTATACACCTATCACACTATCCCCCCACCAAATCTCATCTAAATACCTCCACCAGTGGTCACGTGATGAAGCGTCAAACAAACAGACACGGTGACACACACAGATGTCATATATACCATAGATCAAGCAAACGTATCTACTTAGCGTGTCAAATGAACTCTGTGAAATCCACTGAGTTGTCCGTCTTTAATCGCAGCTTGCTGCTTTCGGGCATCAAATTTTGTAAGTTGAAGTGTACAAAAACATTAATAATGTCTCCTTAAGTAATATTAATTGCAACAACACAAAAAAATATGAATACTCAAGGGCCTGAGACATATTTAAAATCATAGGCAAGTAACAACTTTAGTACAAAATCTGACACGCTCGGCCGCCGTACAAATGAATGAACTTGTTTCTTCTATCCAAATCTAATTCTGTGGTGACACACATACCAGGTCTGCAGCCAATCGCAGTGCGGTATATCGCGCATGCAGGCCTCCATAATCTCAAGTAACGCGTCGGTGATGGTCTCAAGAGACTGAAGTGGGAGTCGCTCGCGGTCGGAGTGGGGGGCGAGTGGGGCGGGAAGGGCCCCGCTACTCGATGAGGTCCCGGATTCGGTGCACGCTGTATATGAGTGCTCCGAGTACCTGTGGATGTATATAGGATATTGAAAACGGTTTTTTTTTTGGCTTTTTGTACATTGCCGTAAGTTGACCCGTAAGAAACTATTGGTATTGGATAGGAATGGAGTCGATTGGAATACAAAAAATAAGCATGAAATAGTACATTACGACACAAGTGCAAAAACCATGAAATTTCCTCTTTGCACGTGCCTTTTTTAGGCTCTAGTGTGAGAAGTGTGTCATTTTACGTTAGGTTCAAAACTTCGGAGGGCCATATGCACTAAAAAAACGTCGTACGAGACACGTGCAAAAACGAAATTCGTAACATCGCCACTCGTTTCGATTTTCATGTTTTTCGCACTTGTGTCGTAATGTACTATTTTTTACTTTTCATACAATCATCATCATCTTCATATCAGCCGAAAGACGTCCACTGCTGAACATAGGCCTCCCCCCAAAGATTCATACAATTTGTATGGAAAATTTATTTCTTGATTGGCGGATTTTCAAGCCGATATTTTTTTTGGTCTCACGCTAGTAGCTTTTGATCCTGAACAGAAACAGGATCGATTAGCATCAAAAAAGAAAGTTTGTCAAAAATGAAAATTTTCTCACAACCTCTATGTTTTTCCAAAATCTGTAAATGCCAATCTTCATTCATTTTAAAATCGAGGGAAAGTCTTCTAAGACCATTTTCGCGTAGCTACTCGGGATCCGGTAGCTACCCTCACTGACCCAAAAATAATTTCCATTTGTATAGCTTGATTAAATCAAATAAAAAACAAAATATGTTTACTAGCCAAAAAAATACAATGAATAGTTTTACAGTGATCCCCACACTAGGCAAGGCCTGTATCGTGGGGGCCAGATCAGACAGAATTTCCAAAAATAATGCGCTTACCAAAACTAATTAACTTAAACAATTACTTCATCATCATCATATCAGCCGAAAGAGGTCCACTGCTGAACATAAGCCTCCCCCAAAGATTGCCACAATGACCGGTCCTGCGCCACCCGCATCAAGCGGACTCCTGTGACCTTCACCAGATCATCAGTCTACCTTGTCCGGCCTACCCACATTACGCCTTCCGGTACGTGGCCGCGGCCATCGGTTCTACGCGCAATGTACCCCGTCCACTGCCACTTCAGTTTAGCGATTCGGAGAGCTATTTCGGTTACTTTGGTTCTGCTGCGGATGGTCTCATTTTTAATTCGATTACGCAGAAAGACTCCTAGCATAGCCCCCTCCATTGCCCTTTGGGTGACTTTGAGCCTTCTTATGAGGCCTTACAGAAGGAAGGCGCAGCGTGAGTAGGCCCTCCACAAGGTGGACTGATGACCTGGTGAAGGTCGCACGAGTCCGCTAGATGCAGGTGGCACAGGACCGGTCATTGTGGCAATCCTTGGGGGAGGCCTATGTTCAGCAGTGGACATCTTTCGACTGATATGATTATGATAGCTTATTTGCTTACCACTCTTTATCCGGATTCCTATTATGAGGGCTCCTGAAGGCGGTGACTGCTGCCGACTTGACCTTCGAGATGCCGAACATCTGATAGAACTTCGGCAGAGCGAATTCGTCCAATGACAGCATTAGAACTCGCTGCGTTTCCTCTGTGAATATGAGAAAAGGATAGTTTTAGTGGAACCTTGATTATCCGTACGTTAATTATGGGCATTTCCACTTTTAGTAGCGTGACATTAAAAAGCCTTAATTTCAGTTAGGTTCGTAAGGATAATTAATTACGATATTTATAGGAATTTAATCTTTATCAGCGTTTTAAAAATATAAAATTGCTTTAATGTCCCTCATAGCAAAGCTGTGTCTTTATTAAAACATTAATATATACTAAAATACGAAGATACGCAAGTATGGGGCAGCGCCCCACATTAGTAAAGACTGGAGAAAATAGGTCTAATGCAGGTACACAACGACAGTTATTGAATGATAACATAAGCAGGAACAAACACATAAATATCTCTCTAAAGACACAAATATGGGGCGTTGCCCCTTTACAGTACCAACCTGAAAATCTGGGACTATTGCAGGCATACAGCAATAGTTATTTAATAGCAGTAACAAACATATAAATATCTCCCTAAAGACCCAAATATGGGGCGTTGCCCTAAAGTATATACCTGAGAAGCTGGGACTATTGCAGGTACACAACGTCAGTTATTGAATGATATCATTCGCAGGAAAAACACATGTATGTCTCCTTAGAGATACAAATATGGGGCGTTGCCCCTCTAAAATACCAACCTGAGAAGCTGGGACTGTTGCAAGTACACAGCGAGTGTATAATGTTGATAACCAGCCCGTGGGTAGCAGCTCGCATGGATACCGTGCCCGAGCATACTAGGAATGTCACCGTGTAGACCAGGTACGGTAAGGCAATAACAAAGCCCTGTATGTTTTGGAACATTGATATACGTAAGCTACTTAGAGACACAAGTATGGGGCAGCGCCCCCCTACAATACAAACCTTAAAATCTGGAACTATTGCAGGTACACACCGTCAGTTATTGAATGATAACATTCGCCGGAAAAAAACACATATATGTCTCCTTAGAGACACAAATACGGGGCGTTGCCCTACAATACATACCTGAGAATCTGGGACTATTGCAGGTACACAACGTCAGTTATTGAATGATAACATTCGCAGGTCTCCTTAGAGACACAAATATGGGGCGTCGCCCCTCTAAAATACCAACCTGAGAAGCTGGGACTATTGCAAGTACACAGCGAGTGTATAATGTTGATAACCAGCCCGTGGGTAGCGGCTCGCATGGACACCATGCCCGAGCATACCAGGAACGTCACCGTGTGGATCAGGTACGGTAAGGCAATAACAAAGTATGTTTTACAACATTGATAAACGTAAGCTACTTACACAAGTATGGGGCAGCGCCCCCCTACAATACAAACCTGAAAATCTGAACTATTGCAGGTACACAACGTCAGTTATTGAATGATAACATTCGCAGGAAAAAAACACATGTATGTCTCCTTAGAGACACAAATACGGGGCGTTGCCCTACAATACATACCTGAGAATCTGGGACTATTGCAGGTACACAACGTCAGTTATTGAATGATAACATTCGCAGGTCTCCTTAGAGACACAAATATGGGGCGTAGCCCCTCTAAAATACCAACCTGAGAAGCTGGGACTATTGCAAGTACACAGCGAGTGTATAATGTTGATAACCAGCCCGTGGGTCGCGGCTCGCATGGACACAGTACCCGAGCATACTAGGAATGTCACCGTGTGGAACAGGTATGGTAGGTGACGCGTCACGTCCAGGCAGTTGTTGAATGATAACATTAGCTGGAACAAATAGAACATTTTTTTAAATTATAACCAGACATCGGATTCCGTGGGGCGAAACATCTTGACAGCTAGGGACTTCCTATATCGATATACTCATTTATCGACACTTGTTCTAAATACTAGTGATCACACAAAGGTTTGCTTTTAAAATTATTTTTTATTAAAAGAGTATTAAGAGTATAAAACAGCGCTAAATTTTCTTCTTCTTTTATGAAAACGTTTTTAAAAATTTATTCGTTTCAATTTTTTTATGACTGTCCGATCTATTATTGTTAAAGTAAACCATCAGATTTTTTTCCATATTTTCGGGCGTTCAGCGTTTCCGTGAAAACGGAAGAAAAATCCATTTCAGGTGGCTAGAAGACTTTTCAATTTCTGTGGAGGTTATAGGAGCATAACAAAATTTCATAATAGTTACAAAAAACACACATAATGTTGGGGGCGGTCACTAGTCTATAGAACAAGTATCGATAAACGAGTTTATCGATATAGGAAGTCCCTAGCAGTCCAGAAGTTTCGCTCCACGGAATCCGATGTCTGATTATAACTAACGTGAGACTCAAAAATATTAAAACATTATCGAACCCGGTTACTATTTAAGTCGATGGGTGCTTGACATGTTTCGACTCATTAGGATGCGGCTCCACTGAAGCGGAGCGGAGCGGACCTGTGGGAGCTCGGCCAATGAGACCGCATCACAGTGTTTCGAATTTTGAATTTGTAGAATGTAATTGGTCAATTTTGCACAGCTCCGCTCCGCTCCGCGTCAGTAAAGCCGCACCCTTAAGGGTCCCTTGGTCAAAGGTACGCGTCGGGTTTTAACCGAGGGTGCTCCGGACGATAGTAATGCAATAGGCCCATAGTCATCAGTCCTCCTTATGCAAGGTATACCTTAAATAAATACAAGAATTGCTTACCAAATATCTCGCCAATATAGCGATGTCGCCCCACATCATATGCATCTCCAGAACCGGTGTTGGCGAATGGCACGTCTTATCCACAACCTGTTAAATTGCAGAATAATTAGACTAAGTAGACAAAATGGGACAAGGGGGCAAGGGGGGACTATTTTAGGCTTAGCTCATGATTGGTGCGACAGTATGTCGCAGGGATATAGACTTACCCCCTTATTCATAAACTTCTGCTAACTTATTGTAAGTAAGCAGCTAAGTATTGTTAGTCTTTTTTAAAAATGTATATGAACTCAAGGTGTATGGTTGCGTGATTATGCACGTTTTTAGTTTGTTTACTTGTTTTGGATTCTATTGACGAATGGTATAAAGGACTCGGCCAAACATACGGATAATTAACTTTAATTCCTAAATATAAAAAAAAAACATCAAAGAATTGGTAACTAACGTTACAATCTCTTGGATTTAACCATAATTGGCTATGTAAAGTTTTATGAAGGTCTGAATATTATATTTTCCCTGGTAGCCGTCATCTTAAGGTTAAAAAAAAACGGCTCTTTTATTTTTATGTCCTATAATTTATTAACAATCTTTTTTTAAGTGAGTGAGATGATATTTGTGCAGTTTTATGGATGAACAGAGCCTAATGCTTTCGTCCGCAACAAGTACAATGAAATAGAAAAAAATAAATGAATGAATGACACGAGTGACATTGACGTTGACATATTTTTTTTCTATTTCATTGTACTGATTGCTGACGAACGTATTAGAACCAATTCATCCATAAAACTGCACAAATGTCACCTCACTCACTTAAAAAAAGATTATCACCAATTTATAGTAAATAAAAGACGACGGCTATCAGGGAAAATTATAATATTTATACCTTCAGAAAACTTTAGATAGCCAATTGGAAACTTATTATATTTAATCTAAGTGTTGAAAGCTACTACGAGTAATTGTGTATAGACTACAATTTTGTCCATTTTGACACTTCAGTCACTGCCAATTGTTCCCCATAAAACAAAAAATAAATCATAAAAGAAAATAAAAAGGCTAAAGTAAAAAGCAATTGAGAGCATAAATTCATTTTATTGCATTTATTTACTTTATTTATATCACTTTTCGTTTATTTACGGCAAGCTATTATAATTAGTCTCCGTTTAACATCAGCCGCGTGGTGACGGCAGTAAGAATAAAGGACCATGAGCAAATTTGTATGGGCACTGTCCCCACCCACCAACAGAAATGAAACATGCCTCATTTAATAGATCTTGGCAAACTGATGATTTTTTTAGTATGTACGGAGTTTTCTTGGAAAACCGTGTTTTGTTTGAAGGGTGAGACATGGCAGTGCAATTACTGGGTATTGTGGCATAAGATCTTTACGTCACATGGTCGGTAACGCGTACGTGATAACCATGAGTTGTTACATCCGTCTTTAGCCTGCGGTGACTGTTTACCATCACGCAGCCCCGCATGCTTGTTTATCAATCAACTAGTATAATAAAGATAAAAAAAACTATGAAATGAGCAAAATGTAAAAACAAATTACGGTTTTCCAAGAAAACCCCATACCTACATATGGCGATCCTCGTCATAGTAACAAATCATCAGGTTGCTAAGATCTATTAAATGAGACATGTTTCATTTCTGTTGGTGGGTGGGGACATTTCTGCCCATTGTCCTTTGTCACCATCCCAACTCTTCCCGTGGGTAGCGTAAAAGTCGACTAAATTAAATGTCACTGATCAGTAATTTAAAAAAATATTGATAGTCAGCAGCGTCGTCATATTAGACACAATAATGCGATTGCCCAGTGTGGCGATTATTGGCTCGTTTCTCAAAAGTGTGTTAATTTTTAATGTAAAAACATGTTTGATAGCTTTTGATTTGATTGAATATTTTTCATTCAAAGTTTTCGTTTCCTTGGACTTAAAACATTATTTCTTTGATTTCTTATCATTTTAAAAAAAAGGGCCCGTTCCCGTTAAGGAACTTAAGAGAAAATAGATCAGTTTGTTAAAAGAATTGTGCTGTTGAATACAGCGTCAAGTGTATTCACTGTCATTATTAACAACAGTAAACAGATTATTTTTTTATATATTAGCAGGGTTATGTTTAGATATCTATTTAATAATACTTCCTCGTAACTATGGCTAATCATATCATGTTAGTAGCATTTTTAATTTAGATTTGATTGTATGAAATAATGTTATTAACTATAAATATTAGATGTCATATCCAAATAAAAAAAATCAAATTCACCAACATTATCAACTTTTCACTGTTTTAATAACGTTGTAATTGCTAAGTAAGCTTTCATTTAATTATTGTATATAAGCATATTGATATAACGGAGTTCTGTTTCCGCTTGATACTAGGTATCATATTTTAAAGACAAACGGGTCTTAATCGCGTAAACTTACGTTTAATTATATCCTGACGTTTCGGGCATGACGTTACACCCGTGGTCGCAGGCAGACTGGCGAGAGAATGTATCAACACCTTCGAGCTGCGCGGGTTTTTCGAACTACCCGCACTTGATCTTGATTATTCACTTCTAGGCTAGGGTTGTCACTAGGCCTACACACAACACTCACAACATCCAATTGCTTTAAAATGGATGTTTCACCACGCTTACATTTGTAAATCACGGGATTCCACGCGGATGAGATTCCTTGCCCCTCATTTTGATTAAAATTCCGATGTTTCTTAATTTCAATAGCTTCACGTACTTTTCGGCTATGATGTATACGCTCGGTTGAGAGGACTTTCGGGCTATGGAGCTCAATCCAGTGGTTAGGTCCGGACTCCAACAAATGCTCGGCCACAGCAGACTTATTCGTTTGACGCTTTTTAACAGCCGTGATATGTTCCTTGACCCTTTCCGCTATGGTGCGTTTGGTTTCCCCAATATAGGAACTACCACAGCTACAATCGATTTTATAAACGCCCGGTGTGTGGTAAGGTAAAACATCCTTAGGCGACCTTAGATGCCCTGCCACCTTTGATAACGGCATGTAAACGGTTGGTATGGAATACTTATTCAAAAGCGTACCTATTTTGTCCGTTACACCCCTGACATATGGCAAAAATGCTGGTCGCCTTGCAACATCTGGATGTTTCTTCCTCGGTGTTCGTCTGGGTTGCCGTCTGTTCATTATGTAGCCATTTCTCTTCAGAACCTCCTGAACGTGCGACATCTCAATTTCTAGAAATTCAGGGTCACAAAGGTCATGTGCTCTGTTCTTCAGAGAATTAACCACGGACTGAAGCTGCCGGGGGTGGTGGTGAGACAGAGCGTTCAAATACCTGTCTGTGTGTGTGGGCTTCCTATAGACAGTGTGCGCCAAAGAACCATCATCTCGACCTATCACCTTTACGTCCAGAAAAGGCAAACTGCGCTCCGATTCCAATTCATATGTGAATCTGACTTTAGTATGAATGGAATTGAGATACTGGAGTAATTGCTCAACTTCATGCTTGCCACCTCTCATAACGCAGAAGACATCATCGACATATCGCTTCCATAATTTCACTGCCCATGGTTGCAGATCTATGCTGGCCTCGAAATGCTCCATCCAGATATTTGCTAAAACCGGTGCCACAGGGCTACCCATAGCAACTCCGTCGATCTGGAGATAATGCCCCCCTCGATATAAAAAGTAGCTTCCTTCTAAACAATTCCGGAGCAAAACCATGACAGAACTCACTATCCCATTGTCAGCTAGCCTCTTTCGAACTACTTCTAGACACTCTTTAACCGGGACATTGGTGAAAAGTGACTCAACATCGAAACTCACCATTAAGTCTCCTGGTTCCAACGTTATGTCCTTAAGAATGTCTATGAAGTGACGGGAATCCTTCACGAAAGACGACGTGTTTCCCACAAGCGGCTGCAGCACCGACGCAACATGCTTTGCCAGATCATAAGTAGGCGAGGCGATTTGACTTACAATTGGTCGCAAAGGCACGTTTGGTTTGTGTACTTTAGGTAACCCGTACAATTTCGGTGGTTGCACTGTTTTAGGCTTGTACAAGCGGTTAAAGACGTCTTCCTGAAATAACACCTCATGGTCCCTGATGACAGCCCTAATCCGACGCGTAACTCTGGCAGTGGGATCATATGAGACAGACTTATAGACGCTAGTGTCACTCAATAAAACCCGAATCTTAGCGTCATAGTCGATTGAGTCCATGACCACAGTGGCGTTCCCTTTGTCAGCCTTCAGAACCAGTATATTCTCATTCGCTTTCAAGTTCCTCAGGGCTGATCGCTCATCTGCAGTAACATTACTCTTCGGTAGTGTAGCCTTCCGCAAAATAACCGCAACATCCTGTCTAAGAACCTCGGCATCGCTAGACGGAACCCTGTTACGCATTATTGCCTCCTCAACACTACAGATCGCGGTCTCATATGGAATCCGCTTAAAAAGCGTCAAACGAATAAGTCTGCTGTGGCCGAGCATTTGTTGGAGTCCGGACCTAACCACTGGATTGAGCTCCATAGCCCGAAAGTCCTCTCAACCGAGCGTATACATCATAGCCGAAAAGTACGTGAAGCTATTGAAATTAAGAAACATCGGAATTTTAATCAAAATGAGGGGCAAGGAATCTCATCCGCGTGGAATCCCGTGATTTACAAATGTAAGCGTGGTGAAACATCCATTTTAAAGCAATTGGATGTTGTGAGTGTTGTGTGTAGGCCTAGTGACAACCCTAGCCTAGAAGTGAATAATCAAGATCAAGTGCGGGTAGTTCGAAAAACCCGCGCAGCTCGAAGGTGTTGATACATTCTCTCGCCAGTCTGCCTGCGACCACGGGTGTAACGTCATGCCCGAAACGTCAGGATATAATTAAACGTAAGTTTACGCGATTAAGACCCGTTTGTCTTTAAAATATGAGTGATAATCGTGAAAGTTTAAATCAATATATTGATACTAGGTATGTAACGGAGTTCTGTTTCCGCATCTGTTTCTGCGGAGCTTCCGTTTGGTTTTACACGTCCGCCTCTGTTCTGGTTCTGTTATTTTTAAAATCGTCGGACCCTAGTGCGACGGTGGGACATGAGCGGCGTACATCTAAAACCAACAGGTTTATACCTGTCATTCGCTCATTTCTCCGCTCGCCATCGCTCTATCTACCCTTAACATCTCGTCTACTTAGCTCTCACTCGAGCTCCGCTTCTGGATCTGGTCTCGTTAAACAAAATCCAAAACTTCTGCTTCCTCTTTCGTTAAAACACATCCGTTACACCCCTGATTGATACATTGCAAAAATAGTTAATAGTTTATATGCAAAAATATTCTATTTAAACAGATATTTAATGTAGCTTTTAATCAAAAACAAGGTTAATTTCTCAAGCCTTCATGTTAGTTTAGCGTCAAGTCAAACCAAATTAAAAAGCAAATAAAACCAAAAAGAAAACAACTCACAGTGGCCGGGGTAACAGGGCCCAGAGCATTATTGGGCAGTTTCGATAGCGCCTGCAGGAAAAACTAGTTTAAAACTCGGGTATACTTCTAAACCTATCTTATATATTTATACAAGCAAAAATTTCGGGCCAATTTTATTGTGATGTTTCGTAGAAAAACAAACATGCCGAACCGTAAAACCACCCAACTATGGACCAATACTCAAACTATAGACCAATACTCCAATTATGGACCAATACTCCAACTATGGACCAATACTCCAACCATGGTCCAATACTCCAACTATGGACCACTGCTCCAAATATGGTCCAATACTCCAACTACGGTCCAATACTCCAACTATGGACCAATACTCCAACTATGGTCCAATACTCCAACTATGGACCACTGCTCCAAATATGGTCCAATACTCCAACTATGGTCCAATACTCCAACTATGGACCAATACTCCAACTATAGTCCAATACTCCAACTATGCTCCACAATTTAAGTCCTAATGAAGCATCGGTCCTAATCTTCGTTTTGACTTTGTCCGAATTTTTTTATTTACCTATATTAATGAGAAGTTGTCTCTGAATAGCACGATTAATATATCAAAGATATCAGATATAATTATAATATTAACCGTGCTATTGTGTAATATGAAAATGTTCCAATAGATTCTAATATAACATATCCGATTAAGTTTTAGACCATTGTTATGAGCATTTGGACTATAGTTAGGTGGTTTTATGGTGTTAATTTTTTTATATGTTACATAAATAAACATAGCAAGTGGATTCCTTTTTCATATTAGATTGATTTAGATTTTCCCTGAAATTATCATCCAGTCAAAATATTACTGAAGAAGAGATATACTGTTTGAAGAGATCACATTTCAGAGCGTTTAAAAACACCAAAAATGTTACGAGTAAAAGGAACTTTTTTAGTACAGATGATGTACTTTTTAGGCTCTAGTGCGAGAATTGGGTCATTTTACGTTAAGTCCAAAACTTTGGAGGGTGGGATCTGTACTAAAAAACGTCGTACGAGACACGTGCAAAAACGAAATTCGTAACTCGTGTCGATTTAAAACACTCCCTGTCGGTCGTGTTTTACAACATTCATGTTTTTCGCACTTGTGTCGTAATGTACAATTTTGTAATAGTTTGCTATCTTTAAATCTAAGGAATTATCTGACGATACAGTACATATTTTTGGTATGAAATAAAATAAATCAGGAATATTTTACTTTATTTACTTTAAATGGGATTCCACTTGTTCTGTAAATATAAATCCATTGTAAATCAATATACAGGATTTTCTATGAAAAATGACATATAACCGGGTCATTCCAGGTGAAATCAACAAATCGAGTGTGCTGCATGGTTTCTGATTTGAATGAAAAAAATTGAGGATATACTTCATGGTGGCAGAAGTGCTGAACCACCACCAGTTTTCTTTTTTATCTTTTAGTTTCCAAGTTTTGCCCTTTCAAAATTCAGAGTGGGGTCAAATTCCTGGTTGTGGAAAAACAGACATAACTTTTTTTTATAAAAGGTAACGAAATAATGATTAGTTTGTTTGATTAGGTAAGAAATGTTGATTTGATACTGTATGCCATAATGTATCTGGATTAACTACAAAAAAAAATGGCGACCATCCGACATGAACACTTAATCGGTCAATTAGTGCAATTTTCAATTGGTTCTTGGGCCAACCCTGGTGCATATCAAATATAATTTTATTCTAAAAAATAAAGTACTTGCCGTGTTCATCTTGTAAAATAAATATAAATGTGTTAGAGCAACTACTTGTAATAGAAAAATATAAATGAAAATTGAGATTTTCGAAAAATGCTCATGTTTGACTCTAAAAAAATCAATGTGGAAGATAAAATAATATTTAAATTTTACTCATCAATTATAGATGATATCTTATTTAATTAGATTTCGAAAAAAAAGTTTTGTTATTTTGCCTATTTTCCGAAATACGATTTTTTTAAACTGCTCATCTAGTGCATTTTTTCTCTTGTTATATTTATGCAGATTAAAATATAAATATGACCTTAAACTTTTAAATGCCTATGAATTCAATGAGAAAATATTTAATTAAATTCAGACGATTGAAATTGACTGTATACACCATGCCCGTTAATGAACCGAAAAAAATTAACCACGTATTTCTAACTGCATTTAGAAAATATAATGACATATGAAAAGATCTGGATTGGGCTTAGTTTCAGAGATAATGACATCTTTCTTTAGAAATGTTTTTCATAGTAGTTTGTAAAGAAACGTATTTTTAGACTGCAATGTTACCTACAAAACTGTTAAATTCACTGAAAATACGTTATAAACACTATAAATATGTAAAAACCAAAAGTTACACTGGTGAAACTGCAGTCTAAACTACGTTTTTGCACAAATTATAATTAAAAATATTTCTAGAGAAAGATGTCATTATTTCTGAAATGAAGCCAAATCCAGATGTTTTCATTTGACACTATAGTCTTTAAATGTAGTCAGAAATACATGCTTTAAATATTTCCGGTTAGTAACGGGCACGGTGTATAAAGTAAATTTCGATCATGGGAATTTTATTTCATATTTTTCCATCGAATCCATACATATTTTAAAGTTTAAGGCCATATTTATATTTTAATCTGCATAAATACAACAAGATCAAAAAGGCTCGAGATGAGCAGTTAAAAAAATCATATTTCGAAAAATAGGAAAAAATAACAAAACTTTTTTTTCGAATACTAATTAACGAAGACATTAGCTATATTTTATGATCAAAATCAAAATGTTATTTCATCTTCCACATGGATTTTTTTAGAGTCAAACATGAGCATTTTTCGAAATTCTCAATTTTCACTTGTATTTTTCTATTAGAAGTAATTGCTGTAACACAGTTATATTTATTTAACAAGATGACTACAATAAGTACTTTATTTTTCAGAAAAAATAATCTTTTATATGCACCAGGGTCGGCTCAAGAATCAATTGAAAATTGCAAAAATTGGCCAATCAGGTGTACATTTCGGGCGGTCGTAATTTTTTTCGTAGTTGATTCTGATTGATTTTGTTATTTAGTGTATTATTCACATTTCTTGCTTAATTCAACAAAGTAATAATTATTTCGTTACCTCTTATAGAAAAAAAGTTAGGTCTGATTTTCTACAAGCAGGAATTTGACCCCACTATTAATTTTGAATGGGTAAAACTTGGAAATTAAAAGATAAAAAAGAAAACTGGTGGTGGTTCAGCACTTCTGCCACCATGAAGTATATCCTCAATTTTTTTCATTCAAATCAAAAGTCATGCGGCACACTTTTTGTTCAAATTTGTTGAAATCAAATGGAATGACCCAACCCGAAACTTTCGTTCTTGGATGTATCATTATCAAGGAGATACGAACAAAATAATAAATAAATATCTTAAGTCAGTCTTACACAAAATCTAGTCCCACGCTAAGCTCAATTAAGGTTGTGGGTACTAAGCGACGATATATATCATATAAATAATTAAAAAATAAATAAAAAACAACAATGACCAAAGAACAAATATTTGTGTTCAACACACAAATAAATGCCTCTGCCGGGATTTGAGCCCGGAATCTTCCAATGCCAAGGCGACAGACGCTGAAAAAAAATGCGTATATCGCATACTAATACAGTCAAAGGTAAAATAAGGTATATAAAAATACTCAAATATATGTCACAGTGCACTTTCATTCTGTGTAACAGTAACTGATACCGGTATTTTCTTCATACAAAATAACGGTGCTTTTTTCGTTCTCCGGTACATAAATTCTAAGTTAATCAAGTAAATTATAGGTATGGGCAGGAGAGTTGAGGTGAATGATTACACACACATCCAAATTAAGTACTAATTGCAAAAAATGTAGTGAATGAATGAATGATTTGCGTCTAAATATTGAAGTAAATCCCTTGAACAAACTTTGTGGTCAATCATAATTATAGTTGCAATTGGGTTTGCTGTCAGTACGAAAAAGAACACTAGTTTCAAATTCCCCGTGTGTTTACATGACATGTTTATGTGTGCGTGGCCTCAACTCTCGAGCCGATACCTATACAAAAAATATTGAGTAGTACACAAAGAGTATAAGGGTCAATCACTTTTTTATGTCACTCGTTGCCATCGTTACGTTCTCCTGGGTCACCCTTAAAATCACAGTTTAGCCGCATTCAAATTAACAAAACTTTGAATTTTTTGACAGTTCTGTGGCCCTTCCAAGGTGGGTCATCCACTCATCATGACAGTAGAGTGTGCATGTTACTTTTGTCTAACAAACTATCCCACTGGTGTCCCCTGGGTGATGTGACAGAATAACAACAAAAAAAGTGATCGACCCATAAACATATTAAAATATTGAGGTTGAGGTTTTATTTAAATACCGATTCCGGTCCCTGTTGTGTAATAAAAACGCAGTAACATATTTATAAGAGAATTCTTTCGACACATAGGTTTGCACTTGACTGTACTATTTTTGCTACTCTATACGAAGGTTCCCTTGTCTTATTTATAATAGTATAAACTTACCCTGCACATTCGACCGATCACTTTCTTAGAGACGAGTTGCACGTTAGCAGACGCTAAAGCCACTGCTGTGTCGGCCATTATTTCTATCATGGGAGAGCCAAGACCTGTAACAAAGAATTATATATAAGTATAAATTTCACTATCGTTGCCGTGTCGCGACGGCCGTAAGAATATATTGGTCACCACCCTAACTCTTCCTGCGAGTGTCGTAATAGCCGACAAAGGGATTGAAGCGTCACTGATAGAAGATTCATGATGGGCAACTGCGTTCACCAATCCGCATGGCGATTATGGGCATTTACCTCCTAATGCGTCTATACGAATAGTAAAAAGGAGAGGCCTACATCCAACAGTGGACTGAGATAGGATGGTGATGTGATAAATTACCAAGATTATGGAATCATTGAGTCAATCGATCAAATTCAATGTAAAATCGATCGACGTTGTGAGTTTATTAAAGTGTGTAAGAGATAAGTGAGTATGTGAAAGTGTGAATTAGTGAATAAGGTTAAATTAGTGAATAAGGTTAACGTGACAAGTCTCTTAAGTGGAGTGAGTTTTCAGGAAGGTGAGTTACAGATTTGTTGAATAGTTCTGTCCTATAGTATTTTTACGGACATTTTTGAATTTATGTATCATTCTTAATTATCTTCAGAGCAATGGATACTAAAGTACATTGTCACAGTAATATAAATTCGGATATTTTCGTGAAAAACGAAGGGAAAGGACTATGAATCTGTAAATGTGTTAATTAATATGTAAAAAAATAGCGAATAAGTCAGTTTTTGTAAGAGATAAGTGAGCTACCAAATGTGTTAAAGTGTGAGTTACTGAATTTGTGAGAGATAAGTGAGTTAGTGAGTATATGAAAGTGTGAATAAGTGAGTTAGTGAGTATATGAAAGTGTGAATTAGTGAATAAGTGAGATGGTAGACTTAGAGAGCTAGTGTGAAAGTGTGATTTGATGAATAGATGAGTATATTGTAACATATTTGGCTATAAAGCTAGTTACCAGAGTTGACGCTCCGCTGTATGAAGCTGTCCAGCACCATATCGATGAGCTCGGGCACGTGGCCGATGGAGCCCCAGATCTTGGCCTGCACGGAGGGGTACATCTCCGTCTCCTCGATCGTGAGGGTGATCAGCTACTCCAAGACAAGTGTCTTAAGTGGAGTGGCTTTTTGAGTAAAGGTGAGTTACAGATCTGGTGAATAGCCGTGCCCTATAGTATTTTGACGGAAACGTGACAAGTCTCTTAAGTGGAGTGAGTTTTCAGGAAGGCGAGTTACAGATTTGTTGAATAGTCCTGTCTTATAGTAGTTTTACGGAAATGTTTGAATTTATGTATCATTCTTAATTAGCTTCAGAGCAATGGATATTAAAGTACATTGTCATAGTAATATGAATTCGGATTTTTCGTGAAAAACGAAGGGAAAGGACTATGAATCTGTAAAGGTGTTAATTAATTATGTAAAAAAATAGCGAATAAGTCCGTTTTTGTAAGAGATAAGTGAGCTACCAAATGTGTTAAAGTGTGAGTTACTGAATTTGTGAAAGATAAGTGAGTTAGTGAGTATATGAAAGTGTGAATTAGTGAGAAGGTTGACTTAGAGAGCTAGAAAGTGTGATTTGATGACTAGATGAGTATATTGTAACATATTTGGCTATAAAGTTAGTTACCAGAGTTGACGCTCCGCTGTATGAAGCTGTCCAGTACCATATCGATGAGCTCGGGCACGTGGCCGATGGAGCCCCAGATCTTGGCCTGCACGGAGGGGTACATCTCCGTCTCCTCGATCGTGAGTGTGATCAGCTACTCCAGGGGGTGACGGTCACGAGTGACAAGTGTCTTAAGTGGAGTCGCTTTTTGAATAAGTTAGGTGAGTCAAAAATGTAATAAATAGTCTTTTCCCGTAGGTTTTTTTACGGAGATGTTTGAATTTATCTTCCAGTCTCAATTAAGTTCAGAGCCATGGATACTTAAGTACATTGCGACAGGAATATGAACATATTCGTGAAAAAACGAAGGGATGAGAGTATGTATAGCATCTGTAATGCATATGAGGAGTCAGTGAAGT
>JALPQI010024996.1:0-14772 GCA_025490895.1 Thaumatotibia leucotreta
TTTTATTGGGTTGAAGTTTAACTTAAAGCTATAATAATCCCTATAAAAGTATTTTATAACAAGGGAATGCAAATTTACAATTGGATACCTAAAACATTGTAGGAGATTTACTAAGTAAAATACGAAAAAAGCAATAATATACCAGAGAGTAGGGAAATTCCATGATTGAGAGGGTTAAGTAGGGGTGTAGATTTTGTTTAAGGAGACTAAGGTAGATTATAAATTTAGTGTAAATTACTAGGGCTAGAAAGATGGCATTTTTACAGAAGGTTACTTATATAATTATTTGTATACAAAATAAGAAACCATTTTATAAAATTTAAACCCTAAAGTGGGAAAAGGTGGTAAAAGGTAGGTAGTTGAAAGTTTGTATGGAAATAGTGTGATTTGAAAGATAGGGACTTGATACGTCGTATTCCAACTGCTGATTAAAAAATAAGACAAATCGATTTCAGTTTTTTTTTAATATTTATCCCTTTTAACACTTTCGACGCAGGTGACAGTGTTCATCGTTATACAAGTGTACAAAAAAAAATGTCTTTGAACCGAAACTTTGTCTGAAGAGTAGGTATATTTTTAAGATAAAATTAAGGGGTGCCCGTCGTGTTGTATAATGTCGATTGTCCTAAATTTTTTTGGCCGAGAATGTATGGCATAGTGTTAAATGGCATACTCGTATAGCCTACTTTATTTTGCGCATACACATTTAAAACACCTACACTATATTGTTACGCCGGTGGCATGATGAAAACTACAAATATGATTTTAGACACGTTAGAAGCGTTTTCAGCAGGCTGAAATGCGTTTTCAGGCCGTTTCAGAAGGTCCTCTTTCACATACTACAAAATCAAATATTCACCCCAGATACCGTCGTTTTCAGGCGCCTGAAACATGTTTTCAGGCCGTTTCAGGATACCCTCTATCGGATGGCGCAATAACCTGAAAACCCGTTTTCAGGCGTTTTCAGGACCCCTTTCGGGCCTCTCAAGTACAAATCGGTATATAGCTAAATTTCCCATAGGAGTGAAAGAGAAAGCACTATTAGATAGAGACAGCACGAGAGAATGTTCTGGAAGGATGTGAACGAGACAGCTATAGAGAGAACATTCTCGACGGGTGTGAAAGAGAAACCTGTAGAAAGAGACAGCTATACCCTAGAATGTTCGCGCACGGGCCCTACCGACCGACCTGACTCGGGAACTTTCTAGAATCGAATTATCTCGTACTTTGTAGATTTGAATGGCTTGTATGACCCGGCCGAAGGAGTAGTTTCAAGTGAGACAGCGAAGAGCTAACATTAAGAGCGAAGACTGCGAATCTAACTGCGAGTTTGAGAGTGTAAAAGTTGACCAGTATTAAGTGTGTGATTGGTGTTTTAGTTGGTGTTTGTTCTTTTAATTAGTAATTAAAGTATCAGTTTTAATTAGTGGCTTATTTATACATTTTCTATAGAAAACCCACCCCACGAACGTAACAATATTTATCCTAATATTGATTACTCGAACGTCGAATTACCTAAAGCTTAATAATCATAATGTTCATTGTGATTAATATTGTTTTTCCTACTGCTCAACTGTCAATTTTCTTTGCGCCTACAATTGTTATGTCTGAAATTTCATTTAGAAAAGCATATTAACAATATGGTGAATGGTTTAAAATAATGTTCAAGTAATAAGCCAGGGTAAAACCGACTTGGAATGGTTAGGTTTCTAGGATAGGGCGGAGTGAAAGGCGTAGTCTATAAAATACTTAAGTATTTTTAATCAATTGTTTACCTATCCTCATTCTTGTAAACCCGAAAAAGGGGCGACGGGAGAGCGAAGCTAATCAATGTTTACCCATCCTCATTCTTGTAAACCCGAAAAAGGGGCAACGGGAGAGCGAAGCGCCCCACAAGGGGGGCTCGGGGGCGAAGCCCCCTGTATTAGAAAATAATGAATCTGTACCTCCCCTACTCTAACCTGGATAGGTTCGTTAGATACCTTTTATCCCTTAGATCAGGAATAGAAGTCCCGCGCAGCGGGGCTTCGTCGACCGGTTCCTAGGTCCGTATCCGTACTGATGACTAAAATTCTTTGGACAACAGGGTTGGGTGGTTTAAGGGGGGGTTAAGTTTAAGGAAAATATTTTTTTAAAGGTAGTTAGTTTTAGTACATTAAATAGTAGGATCATCACAATTATGCACAATTATTATTCGATACATACACATTAGACACGAAAATCATTAGGACAAACGATATTTAGGAACAACCAAGTTAGGATTAACAATTTCAGCAAAACTAAAATATGTGCAACGATGTTTAGGCCATTCATTTTACGGCGTAAAGTTGGTATGCAACAATTTTTTTGAAATAAAAAAATTATGCCACCCGATATAGACCCAAAATTATTTCCAACCTTTTTAGGGTTCCGTCCGTCCGTCTTTCAGTCTGTCCGTCTGTCTGTCCGCAGCATAGCTTATAGGCCGTTAGTATAACAAATTTGCAATTTGGAACAGGTATACCTACATATCAGTCACACCAAAAAAGAAAAATTCGGGTTACAAAAGAGAGTTTTTTTTGTAAGTTAACGTTTTCGGAATTAACCGCTTAACACAAAAAAAAAATCTTGCCCCAGGGTCCGCTGGATGCGGGTAACGCAGGATCGGTCATTGTAGCAATCTTTGGGAGAGGCCTATGTTCAGCAGTGGAAGTCTTTCGGCTGATATGATGATGATGATGATAGATGATGATGATGACTAGGGTTAGGAATTTTGGTGGCATTAGGTGAACAGATGACAGTGGAGTCGTTGCTCATATTGTTTATGATTGATTGAGTAATTAATTAATCTAAAATAATACATAATTCTTTTTAACAGGGTTTCGCCCATTTTAAGTTCTAAACAATTTTATTGTATTAATATTTGACTTTCTATGAAATTAAGTTCAATATTTTTTGTATAATATAGCTTAAATATGATTATTATATAATATTTATGGGCTTCAAGAAAACTAGAACCTTGAAAATCAAATAAATATATTTTCTCATTTTATCAACATTTTTATTGAAAATAAACATTTTTGTAGATTCTCAAAAACAAAATTCATGTTATTTATTTAAATTCATTGATAAATCCAGCTTGAACTAAACACTATTTCGTTATTGTTTTATAAGTTAATCATTTATTCAAGTAAAAAATATTTGTAACATCGACTCCACCACGCTCTGTTCCATAAATGCCACCAAATTCCTAACCCTAATGATGACATTACGATACAAGTGTGAAAAAAGTAAAGGTTGGCGATAAAAGAAAACACGACTGAAAGGAATGTTTTAAATCGACACGAGTGTTTAGGGTTCCGTAGTAAACTAGGAACCCTTATACTTTCGCTACGTCCGTCGGTCTGTCTGTCTGTCCGCAGCATAACTGAGTGACCCTTAGAATTAGAAATTTGCAACTTTGTATAGTGTACATATTAATCAGGCCGATAAATGGATAGAATAATATACAAGGTGATCCTATTAACTATGCGTATTGGACATTAGGAGGTAAATGCCCATAATCACCACGCTGGCAAAAGGGTTGGCGATCGCAGTAATTTGTCCACTGTGACGATGCTGTGCTGCTGGCTGCTCATCATTAATCTTCATGTGTCCAATGGTTCAGCACGTCTGCCACCATGATCCATGATGATGCCATCCTCAATTTTTTTCATTCAAATCAGAAACCATGCAGCACACTCGATTTGTTGATTTCACCTGGAATGACCCTTTACTATTATTTCGTTCGGTCGGTTGGTCTTTCTTGAGTGAAATCTAATTTCTTATGATTTTTTAACAGTTTTTTTCCTAAGTTTTCAGCTTTGTTCAAGTGGGGAACAAAAGAAATAAACGAACACTGACGTCGTTTATACCAAGAAAGAAAATAAGCTATGTGCGTTACAACCCGCAAATGGTAGGTGTATAAACCCCTAATATTTCCATTTGCAAGTATAAGTATTATTTTTTATATAGGTAATATATACACCGTGTTTTTATTGATTTCCGTTAAATTGGACAGGTTACTTGGAACATTAATAGAAGTTGCCTGGTATATCGGCTTTTGTTAATTTCGAAAAAAAATGTTTTTTTTTCATACAATAATAATTGTAATGGTAATGGTAAGTGTGAGAGAACCTTAAAAATAAGATGTCGGGCGACTGACGGCGGCTGTGACGGCACATGTCAAAATAAGACAGTAAGTGTTAAGACACTAGTTTCTTAGAGAAATAGATCATTTTTGACCTAAATAAGCTTCCCTTTAATTTAACGGAAATCAATAAAAACACGGTGTAGACAGGGTAGAAATTATTTTTGGGTCAGTGAGGGCAACTACCAGATCCAGAGTACGTAGCTATGCGAAAATGGTCTTATAAGACCTTCCTCGATTTTAAATTAATGAAAATTGGCGTTTACTGATTTCGGAAAAATCATACAGGTTGCGATAAAATTGTCCTTTTTAAAAAACTTTTTTTGATGCCAATCGATCCTGTTTCTGTTCAGGATCAACAAAAAATCAACTTAGATTTTTCTATACTCTTATAGTATGTTAAAAAAACACGGAAGATGAACTAAAAAAAATGTACTTGGTTTTTGGCGGAATTATTATGATTATGACTCCTGTAGCCAGATCTCCTATTCTAGTAGTACTTACAGTTTGAGAGTAAATCGTCTGTGACAGACGGCCATGACGAATCTATAAGGTTTCCGTTCTTGTCATTTTGGCTATGGTGACTTTAAAACGTCCTATTAATTTTTTTAAATGTTTTATAGAATTTATGGACGATCCTACTAATGAAACGCAGTCAACGAGTCTACCCCATTAAATGAGGCAAACCTAAACAACGGAATTCCTCTGGCAAATGAAACCGCCTCAGACAATGTGTAAGGATACAGCTTTCTGCTAGTCATCGATTTCTAAGAATGAACCGAACAAAACTACAATAAGGTGTAATACTCATACAGTATATTATGATCGTCCTCGCAACTCCTCATCAAACCCGCACTATTACACCTTATAGTAGTTTTGTCACCAAAGGCATACTAAACTTCAGCTCAATTGGCCCTATCAATTCTTCATCAGGTCAGGTTCATCTATTGTATTGTTATCGAAGTTAAGTAAGCATACTTCTCCTCTCACCACAATCGGCCCACCAAAATCTGGTTCAATTAATCGTTGCAATATTTGTAAGCATACGTATGTACATAACGTAGGCACAGCTACAAAAGTTGGTATGTGATTTTTTTTGGTTTTAGGATTTTAACGCCATTTTGAACCTTTCTAGAAGACTATCTATAATAGTTCAGGAGTTATGCATTTTATCATCATATCATCATCATCAGCCTATGACAGTCTACTGCTGGACTTAGGCCTCTCCTTTTAATTACGCGTGTGGACGCATTAGGAGGCACATGCCTATAATCGCCACGCTGGGCAAGCGGATTGGCGATCGCAGTAATGTGTCCACTATGATGACGCTGCTGCCCATCATCAATCTTTTATCAAATAATGGTCAGTGACACTTCAATCCCTTAGTCGACTCTTACGACACCCGCAGGAGGAGTTGGGGTGGTGAAAAATTTATTCTTACTGCCGTCACCACACGGCCAATGAATTTTAGCTATGTGATATCATACATAAGCGGGTTCGATTCCCGATTCGAATGTAGCGGGTTCGATTCCCGGGTTAACCATGAAATAATTCAAAATGCAATTCAACTTCTTTTTGTAAATCGAAATAATGTCTTCTTTCAGTAAGATCTCCGACGTCGCGATATTTTTTTTCCATACAATTGTTTTTAAAAAAAAATGAATGCTGTTTTATTCAGTTTTAAACATAAAAGGAATATTCTTTCAGTAAAATATGCTATCTATGATATTTAAGGTACTTTCCCTCCATGTGGCATCGCCGTGGGACGCCCTGGATAATAGATCAGTACATACGAGTACAGGCTGCTCGCGAGCATTGCGTGTTGCGACATATTTTAATGCTGTATTCCTAGCCATATTTAGAGTCTTTAATGTTATATGAAATTTCCTGGATTCGGCTTGGATTAGAAATAATCAACCCTTTTTCGAGTTGTGATAATACTGATAATAAATACTCAAATATTTAATGCCCTCGCAGGGATTTGAACCCGGATCCTCCAGCATCGTAAGCACATTCCCTACTAAGTAGGCTACGGAGAAGGCTGACTAATAATATAACTTATCTGTCTTTTTTATTATAGGAACCAGGAGTTGCCAGAGGAAGAGCATGAATTTATTATAAAGAAAGGTACTAGTCATGTAAATAGTCCAATTACAGGGCGACGGATAATTAATGTACGACATTTTCTGGATCAATTAGCTAAGATCAATGATCATGGCCCATAATTAGGATGTATTTTTTCTTATATGAAAATTAAATCTGAAAAATGAAAGGGACTGCACTCGAAATTCAATTTTCGGTGTTGAAATGTGCAAGAGTTTAATGTCAGTTCTGATGAACGCTGCGATGATAATATGGATGTAAACCATAAAGCTGTTTCAGTTACAATTTTTTTTTGTGCCAACGATAATTAAATGGCGGCCATTTCAAAATTTCAAACAGACGAATACGGGCGCACGTGATATTTCTGGAATTATACGTTTGCTATCGGTCCTATCCTTGCAAAAAAAACTCGTTAGAGAGCTCATTAGATAAGCAAACTAATTAAGCTAATCATTTGACTCAACTATTTGAACAATGGGCTGGCTTAGATCGAAAATTATAATTTCCATACTCCGTGCTACAAGCACGTGTATTCGGGGTACGCGCCACAAATTTAACTCCTTCAAAAACTTCTTTGGCCTAAAAGATGGCGCAGCCCTACCCAATCTTTCCTCTACCTGACTAGAGTACCTAATATCTCCATCAGTGCTTGCGTGATAACAATTAATTTATCCTTTGTTACTATATTGTTGTTAATAAATGATTTTCCCTCCTTTAACTATTTGAACAACAAGGCAAAAAATATTTTATATTAAAAATAGTAAAAAAAATCACCTTAATTTTTCAATTAATTTAATTTTGCATGAAAACTAGGTAGTTAAGATAGGTTTTTGGTATTGTTATTTATTAGTACAGTATGTTTGCTAAAAAATAACACCATAATTACAGTTATACCTTAAGCACTTTAGGAACTACAAGTGCTCAAACATACATCAAAACAGCTGCATTTAGCGTTACCGATGCAAAATCCATAAACAAATGAATGTCAGCAGTGTACTGACTAGTGAAGTGGCCGCCTTCCATTCATTCAGTGCATGTTTGAGCACTTCTAATTCCTAAAGTACTTAAGGTATGACCGTAATTATGGTGCTGTGTTTTAGCTAACATCCTGTACTAACAAATAACAACACCAAAAACCTATCTTAACGACCTAGTTTTTATGCAAAATTAAATTAATGGAAAAATTAAGGTGAATTTTTTACTATTTTTAATATAAAAAATTTTTTTAGTCTTGTTGTTCAAATAGTTGAGTCAAATGATTAGCTTAATTAGTTTGCTTATCTAATGAGCTCTCTAACGAGTTTTTATTTTATTTTAAAATGGCCGCCATTTAATTATCGTTGGCACAAAAAAAAAATTGTATGGTAATTTGTCGATGAAATTGATTGTAGTTTAAGCCCTTAAAAGCTCCGACATTGCTAAGCAAACACCCTGTATTTGGCAACTCAAAACACAGTCTGTTAGTAGTGAGAAAGAGTAGCAGCATATTGTATGGCCGATGCCGCCAAAAAAAACAGACTGCAATATATCTCAACGAAATGTTATTTTTAAGTTATTTTTTTAAGTAGGTAGTAACACTACGATGTACCTATATAAAGTTAAATATTTGATTCCATATACCGCAGAAAAAATATCGAAGCTTACCAACGCCAGAGGTGTAATTTGAACCCAACGTCCTCAGCTTTCGTGGCTGATGCTTAAACCACTGGAGTGGCCGAGTGGTATAGGCAATAGCCGCAAAACTAAGGACGAGGCTCCAAATCCCACCTCTGGCGTTGGTAAACTTCGATATTGTTTATTTAGTACCTATATTATGACATCAAATATTTAAATTAGTGAATGTAATATTTTTTTTAGGATCTATTTTTTTCTTTTAACTGTAATTCTTCAAATTATAAATATTAGATGTCATATACCAAAGAAAAACGACCAAGATCACCTATGTCCGAGGTGGGGATCGAACCCACGTACTCAGCTTTCGCGGCTGATGCCTGTACCCCTCGGCCACTCGGTCTTCACGATATGTTGTAATTCTTCAATTTACAGTTGTAATTGTGTATAATAAATAATAAAAGTCTTAATGTTTTACCTATGTGCATTTTTATTTTTATAATGAATGCAATTTAATTTAGTAAAATAAGCTCCCTAAAACCTGATAACTGCTGGTAAGTCACATAATAATTATACAGATGTAATTCATAATTCCATTCATTTGGCTTTTCACGGAAACTACTTCACCAAACATTACACCGAAGCGAATTCTGTAAATGTCAAATTAGTATGGACTCGCATATGTGCGTCGTTGGCACTGTGCATGTGCAATCGTTGGTGGACTCTTGTGCGTTTGACGCACACAGCAGTGGGAAAGTTGAATGTCTACGAAAAGCTGGTGGTAGTGAATACTTAGGGCCTATATTCAACAGTATCGTGTTCCGATCAGAAAAAATAGTTTTTTTTTAAATTATAGTGGACAACAAGACGTGGGCTTGCCTTACCAGTTGGTCAAACAGGCATACTCTCGAACCAAGTCAATTTTGTTCTTCCGCGGATTTTTTTCTCTTACTATTTCCTAATCAGAATACGATGCTGTACAGTCGCCATCTGATATAGCAGAGCGGCCAGGGTACTCATAAATATCTGAGCAGGCCTCTATTGGCATGCTCAGATATTTTTGAGTGCCGTGGTCGCTCAGATATATCTGATGGTGACTGTAAAAAATTGATTGATCTGTATTGAAAATCAATTTTCAGTACAGATTTTTGCCGCACTAGTGCGAGAACTATTATATAATATACCTATAAATATATTTTTCATCACACTTGCTGTCTAAGCGCGCCATTTCTTGCGCGCGTAGCGGGAGTAATAGAAAAGTGAAATTCCCTAGGGAGTAATACAAATGTCAGTACGTCATTTAATAATATTATGAAATGAAATGAAATGAAAAATGTTTACTTGATGCTAAAAATAGATATTATGTCTTAAAACTTATTTTTTGGTTGGCAAGTGTGATGAAAAACATTGTATGCATCACGGTCGGTAAGCGGAATACTAACTCGAGTCATAAAAGCCCTCCGCCTAATGGCGTCGGGCTTCTAACACTCTCGTTAGTAATTCCGTACTTACCTCCCTTGATGCACAATGTACTATTACACGCATTGGTTACAAGCCCGATATATTAAATCTGTCTTTTGCATTGCATTGAGACGACTCGAAAAGACAAGGATAGTCTTATAAAATCTATCCCTCTCTATCTTTTTTACCATCTAGTACTTTGACAAGTGTAATTATTCAAAAGAGGTAGTAATAAATTACAAACTCGGCCGCTTTCATTAAAAAAATCACCAAGGGTCAATGACCCCGCTCGGTAAAATGAGGTAGTGTGCGTGAAGTGCGCGTGTGTGCGAAATGGGGAAATTTGACAGAATCTCTAAAATTTCCCACATCTATCCGACCCTTAACCGACATTTTATGAACTTTACAGAAGAGCCGTTTAAAGTTTTATTTTTTAGAAAAAAAATCGCTACAAAAAAAGTAACAGGTATATTGTAACGCAACTGCCATCAAATATTCAAGATATAAAGGCGCATACTTTGGTTCCTACCTTGATAAAATTAGTTTATTATGTCTCGAAATAAAGGTCGCTTAAGACAAATCTGCATGCTAAAAATGAATTTAATATTCCCTAGAATTTGGGTCGGTTTTGACCCAGAACTACTACTTGGGCTGGACCATACGATTAATACAATAGAATTCTATTTTATTCATCGTATGGTCCAGCCAAAATACTAGTTCTGGGTATATACCTATGGGTTGAGGCTAAATGATTTTTTCAAATCGTTTTTGACCGCAATGATAAACGCATCCTGTCATCTGTATATATATATGTATATATCTATTTATATAAGTATATGTAAGTTTATTATATTTACTTATATGTGTATATTTATTAACGTGTCGTAATTAATAAACTTGTTTATTCATTTTCCTTATTTCATGTCTTGCATCACCTACTGTTTTTTTACTGGTTGCATTGTTTCATTGCCCAAAGGTTGTCTGGAAGAGATCGCTCTTTAGCGATAAGACCGCCTGTTGTGTTACCTCTACTTTTAAGATTCGACTTTTTTGTTATCTTCTTTTTTATGTTACGAGGTGTGCAATAAAGAGTATTGTATTGTATTGTATTGTAAACGCAGTTTAAGAAACGATTTTGTTACTGTGTTGTCACACTTAATTGGCAGGCATCAAATCAACAAAATAAAATCCTTGTTACTGTGTTGTGTTGGTCTTGTCACACTTAATTGACAGACATAAAATCCTTAATTAATTACTTTAATTAGTTACATATCCCAATAAACGCGTTATTATAACATCACATTTAAAATAAAAGGAACAACGTGTATGAAATTGCAGTCGTATTGAAAAATATTTTTTTTATTTGTGTTTAAAAATGTTTAGTAGCTACCTATTTGAGTATATCAAAAACACACCTGGAAAAAAAACCGTGTGAATGAATTAACAGCGCTCCTTAGTCAATAAAACCTTTCCCTGCATCATGCATTAACCGTTTAATGATCATCATCATCAGCCTATGATATGATAGTCCACTGCTGGACGTAGGCTTTTCCTATAAACTATGCATATAGACGCATTAGGAGGTAAATACCCATAATCGCCACCCTGGGTAAGCGAATTGGAGATCGCAGTAATGTGTCCACTATAATGACGCTGCTGCCCATCATCAATCTTTTATCAGATATTGGCCAGGGACTCTTCAATCCCTTAGTCGACTCTTATGACACCCGCAGGAGGAGTTGAGGTGGTGACAAATGTATTCTTACTGCAGTCACCACACGGTTTAATAATACAAATAATTTATTGCGTTCTATATTATTTACTGTATAATTCCTCTTTTTTGCCAAACAACATTTGTAGATTATTCAACGGGACTCGTTCCACGGAGGCTTATCGGCTGCATCTCATCGCAAATCCGTTCAAAAATGTGATTTGCCTAAATGACCTCTCTACTTTGTCAAAATGCCCGCTCTCCTAAACCTATGTAACAGATGCCTGAAGAGGGTTAAGGTTTACGCTTACTTCTCTACTAGCGATGAAAATGGCGAAAAATTTATTTAT
The DNA here is from genome assembly GCA_025490895.1 of Thaumatotibia leucotreta. Classification (NCBI taxonomy): domain Eukaryota; kingdom Metazoa; phylum Arthropoda; class Insecta; order Lepidoptera; family Tortricidae; genus Thaumatotibia; species Thaumatotibia leucotreta. The sequence goes on from JALPQI010024996.1 coordinate 11,405, forward strand.
TTAACCTTTATTGCACAAGAAAAACAAGATTTATTGTACAAAAGGCGAAGTTAATGCTAAAAAGCATTCTCTACCAGTCAACTTTCAGGCAAAGGAGCTTACTTATGTGTGAGTAATACATCAAACATTTTAGGTTACAGTATAGGTAATTAATACGTAAATAATAATAATATAATAAACATACCTACATCATATATCTCGTAATAATACAGTGCGAAACATGAGTCGTGAACAGTAATACGATTTTCTAACTCTATAAACAATTGACAATTAAATGCCCCTCAAGTTGCTTACAATTTGACACGTTATTTATTTATTTTTTGTATTTTTTTGGTTTTGAGTTTTTGTATTTTTTGGCTTTAGGATATCCAAAAGGATTTTTAAGGATTTTTTAATTTAAATTACTTCTTCAAAGTGAAGGAGTTAATAACGGCAATTTTATCATTTCGTGTAAAATTAAATTATATTTATTACATTTAACGTTTCAAATAGATTAAATAGCCGTTATCATTTCTGAAAAACATCTTAAAAATTATAAAATCTACAAAAATACAAAAAAAGACTATTTCTAAGTAACTTGTGGGGCATTCAATTGTTAGTTTTTTATAGAGTTAGAAAAATGTATAGTAATTCACAACTCATGTAAAAATCTATAATGCCCTTCCGATCGGTTTCAAGAATATAGAAACCGATTCGATATTTCTTAGGCGAGTAAGAAAGTATCTCCTGGACATGGCATTCTATAGTACTAATTAATATTTTGAAAGATCATCAATTCATCACTAACCCAGACAAAAAGATGATGTGTTTGAATTTAGTATCAATGTAGCCAAAATGGCAAAAACGGAACCCTTATAGATTCGTCATGTCCGTCTGTCCATCTCTCCGTCTGTCACAGCCGATTTACTCGGAAACTATAAATACTACAGTAACGAAATTTGGTAAGGATATGTGTTGTATGAACCGCTATAGGATTATGATACTAAATTGTAAAAAAAACCATTGGGGTGGGGGCCCTCCATACATGTAACTGAGGGATAGAATTTTTTTTTAAGTTGTATGGGCTTTACTTAAGCGTGTGGGGTATTAATAGAAAGCGCTTTGAAAATGATATGAAAGTTTATAAATCTCATTTTTATTTAAGCAAATCGTTTTCGAGATATCAGCTCTCAAAGTCTGAAAAATGTGTTCCCCCTCTATTTTTTAAACTACACGATAGAAAATTAAAAAAAATATATATGTTATGCACATTAATAAACTCTATCAACGATTTTTGGTTTGATTAAATTATATCCTATAGTTTTTGAGGTAGGTTGATTAAACTGTATTTTTTAAATAATAAATTGATAATGGTACGGGTTCCGTACGAGACCGACTCGCACTTGGCCGGTTTTTTTTATACTTTACTGATGATTGGTATATGATGGTAATCTTGGCTAAAATCCCTCGTTATGTGTGCGATAACCCGACTCGAGCCCAGTTAACCTACACTCGATTCCCGCCGTGTATAAATCACACAAATCTGGGATCAAATCACATTCGTCTTCCGCAGGTGTGGTCGGAATTTTTATGTCCTGTGACTTCAATTTTGGGCATTGAGGGCAGCCATTTTACCAAATAATATGTCTGCTTCAGACAGTCATGTCATGACTATACTCTCATCACCATCATCATCATCAGCCTATCACAGCAGTCCACTGCTGGAAGTAGGCCTCTCCTTAATCACTATGCCTATATACGCATTAGGAGATACGTGCCCATAATCGCCACGCTGGGCAAACGGATTTTCGATCGCAGTAGTGTGTCTACTATGATGTCCATCATCACTTTGACAATTACTAAATCTAAATACACGCGAGTTTTGTAATTTATGAATTATATCTATACATGATCCCATGATTCTATTCGAATAACTTTCGGGACTTTGGCATAGCTAGAGAGATGGTGCTGCCATCTACACATAAGTACATGACTTTTTGAGAAACAAAACAAATAGCTTTGAGGGTTTTTTTTGTATATGACTTCCAATATTGATTATTTATAAAGAAAAACGCAATCAAAAGTATTTTAATAAAACAAACACAAACTTACTTATAACGCACACCTAGATCAAAACAGTATTAACTCAAAAAATATATTTTTTTTTAGTTAATACTATAACTGTAAATATATTTGAGATCTACGAACTTTGTAGATCACGAATATATACCTACCCTTAGCTAAAAATAGATAAATTTTGAGTCAATACTGTTTTGATCTAGGTGTGCGTTATATTGATTTATGTCAGAAGATGTAATTTGTGTTTTAAAAATGAAAATAGCCTATATTTATTTAGATTTAAGTTTTAATATACATGTACCTATGCGAGCCGCAAGACTCAATACAATATCAGCATAAATTTTGAACAAATATGCATTTTTATGTACATTCAATTTAATTTCAATTTATTTATTGCATAGTCATGAACAAATTTACATGGTAAGGTCTTAATAACTAAAGTAGGTAATGTCATGACACCCTGCTAGGGCACACAATATATTATTCACTAAGTATTTACAGGATTCATCAGAATATTTTATGATTAAACTATAGATCATTAAATAAATAAATTCATGTCAAATATAATTAAAACACATAAATAAATCATGATTCAGGTGAAATACTATATAATTCAATAACAAATAACAAATAAATAATAAATAAATAACATATTCAATTTGCTGGCGTAGCTTTAGTAATATTAATATAATAAAATTGGAATACATATTGGAAAACTCGATCCTAACTGTCATAAGATAATCAACATCAATCATCGTTAGTATAAATAATTTCCACCGAGTTTTTTCCAGAAAAAATAATAATTTAACTTCTTCTCGTGTCACTGGTTTACTCGTAGTTTTAGAATAGGATCTTTTAATTTATATAATGATGTATCATCCTCACACTTGTCCTAAGGCCGTAATCGACGAAACCATCGTTCATCATTATATCTTTGCTTATTAACAAAAAAAAACCGCCCAAGAGCATGTCGGGCTATGCTCAGTGTAGGGTTCCGTAGTTATTCAAAAACGGCTGGGCCGATTATGTTCGAAATAGTTTTATTTTCAAGTACTCTACTAACTACTAAGCCCATTATTCATGATTTTTTTCATATTTTTGGACCTACGGATCAAAAGTTAGAGGGGGCAATTTTTAGGGTTCCGTAGCCAAAATGGCAAAACGGAACCCTTATAGATTCGTCATGTCCGTCTGTCCGTCTGTCCGTCTGTCCGTCTGTCACAGCTGATTTACTCGGAAACTATGAATGCTACAGTAACGAAATTTGGTAAGGATATGTGTTGTATGAACCGCTACAGGATTATGATACT